>QYSG01004003.1:26782-90757 GCA_003988875.1 Lachnum nothofagi
AAAGGACACCATCTTCCAAAAGATAGGTGTAGAATGTGAGGCATCGAAAAGTTCCTATTCCCATCCTTACCTGGCGTATTATTAATAAGTAGAGTATCATGCATGCGGTGCAGGAGTTCTCTTCAATCTGGCTTCGTTCTCGCCCAGAGACTTGGAGCGGGGGACACAACATAACTCCGAGGACCTCTATCGCCCAGTTGCCCGAAAGCTTGCATCAGCCTTGTAATCACGCAGTCAGACATCATTTGAAAGATGTTCCTATACCCACGCCCCTGCCCATGCCCATGCCCATGCCCATTTGGTCTTACTCAGAGGCCGAGGCCGAGCGTCGGCGAGGACTCGCAGCTGCTCAGACGGAAAGARCCATTCCCGTCGSAGGAACAAAGATGCAGAAATGGAGAGAGAGGTGCTCGGCGCAAGATGACATATGGACCAATCAACAAAAAGATGCTTTGGGGGACTGCAAGCCACAATCATGGGTTGCAATGCATGCGCCTCTGGCGGGAAATACCCGCTGCGGAATGCGGAATGCGGGTGCAGGACCAACATGCAAACCACGCATGYAGGCATACAGTAATATGCGAGTTTAGCGCCTTTTTGCCGATTTTTAGTATACGCAAGCCTTTTCCTTTTTATATTATTTATTTTATTATTAAAATAATAATAATTTTATAATTTTTAATTTAAATTTAATAAATAATAGTTTAAATTATTCTTTTTAATTATAGTTAATAATTCTATAAAGCAAATATAATTTTTTGTTTTTTTAAAAAAGATTATAATTTAATTAAACAACTAGTTAATTAATTTGGAAAAAGGGATTTTGCTAATATTACTGATAAATTTAATGTTACTATTTAAATTATATAAAGGATATATAATAAATAAAAGCAAAAGCAAAATCTAAGTATAAATCTATAAATTTAGCCTGGTTTTATATTTAAAATTATGTTAAAAATCAAAAAATTTATAGTTAAATTATAGAATTGAAATAGTATGTTATATTAAAATAAAATTATAAATTTAATTTATTTATAATTTAGTATTTAATTAGTTTAATTTAAAGTTTTAAAATTTAAGTAAAAGTTATAATATTTTTATAAAAAAGTATGTTTAATAGTAGTTTAATAGAATAATAATTTTATTCGAAATTTTAAATATAATTTTATAAAATAAAAACTTAAGTAATTGGTTTTTATAAATGAATTTGTTTATAATAAACATATTAAAAATAAAAAATAAAAATATACTTTTATTAGTATTATTTTAAAAATTAAGAAATAGCTAAGTAGATTTAAATATTAATTGGTTTTGCTAATATATATAGTTAAAAGTTATTTTAAACCTATTATTTTTCAAAAAAAAATTATAATTAAAATATTCGAAAATTAGTTAAAATTCAATATTTTTCTAGAATATTATTTAAATAAAAAAATTTAAAATATTATTATTATAAATAATACTTTTATTTACAAAAGTTAACACATAATTAATATATATGTATTAGCAAAAATACATATTATTTATTTATTTTTTTATTTTTTTTTCCTAAATTTTATCAAAAAAAATTTCTATGATTTTAAAGCATATATTTGCTATAATTATTATTTTTAAGTAAATAGATTATATACCAATTTTAAAAACTTTTTGTAGAATATTATTAAAAATATAATAATTAAACTAAAAACAAAAAAAAAACTATTAAATACTTCCAAAATTTTAGTTATAATTTTAAATAATTATATTAATTTTTTATTATTATTTATTACAATTTTATAATTATTATATATATTATATTTTTACTAAAGTAAATTTGGATTTTTTATATTTTTTATATGTATTTAATTATTTTTTAAAGAAATTTATGTTTGATAATTGGGATTTATTTTTTAAGTTTTTGTGTATTTTTTTAGCCTATTAAATACAAATTTAAACATAAAATTATAAATTGTATATATATTAAAATTAATATATTTGTTTAAATTATAAAAACTAAATAAAACTTAAAACTTTTAATTAAAACTATTATTATTATTTTTGCTATTTTAATTAAAATAATTATAATTAATTAAATTATTAAATTTTTTTTAATTAATAATATTTTTATTATTACTATTAAAATTATTATTATTATTTTTTTTATTAGATTTTTTATTATTTTTAAAAGCAAAATTTTTTTTAAAAGATATATTATTATTAAAAAAGTTTTTATAAAACTTTTTAAATATATTAATTTAATTTATAATAACTAATAATAAGCTTTTTAATAGTTTTGCATCATTTAGCCAAAAATTACAAATATTTTTAATAATTTAATTTTTTTTTTTAATTTTATATAAAATTAGATTTATATTTTATTTATAGTTTTAAAATTTATCAAAATTTATTAACTATTTGTAAAATACTTTTAATAGTATTTAATTAGTTTTTTTTAGTTATACAAATATTGAAAATATAACTAAAATAAAAGGTCAAATTAATAGCTTTTTATGATTTTTATTTAAAAAATATAGTTTTCGCTAATAAAATCAAAATCAAATTAATTTAAATATTAAATAATTTTTTTATAATAATAAAAATGCAAATTAGTTTTAATACAGTATATTAGCGGATTTTTTTATAAAAATCAAAAAAATTATATTAGTAATACTATTATTATATAAATTATTTAATAATAGTTTTAAATAAAAATATTTTTAATAAATTTAAAAAAAAACTTATAATACTTAATATATAAATATTAATATTAAAATAAAAAATAATTATACCTATTAATATAAAAATAATATTATTAAAAATATAAAACCCAGAACCATATAATTTAACATTATTAATATTTAAAATTAAGCTAATAGTATTTATATATATTTTTTTATTAAAATATTTAA
This sequence comes from Lachnum nothofagi, assembly GCA_003988875.1. Lineage (NCBI taxonomy): Eukaryota > Fungi > Ascomycota > Leotiomycetes > Helotiales > Lachnaceae > Lachnum > Lachnum nothofagi. The sequence goes on from QYSG01004003.1 coordinate 29,671, forward strand.
TTTTTTTCCGTTTAATTTCGCCTTTAAAATATTAATGAATTAATAGTTAAATTTATTAATTATATATTGACTATATTTAATTTATTTTGTTTAAACTACCATATTTCAGATTTTAAACTAAATATGTTTTTAAAATTTAATATTAATTTAATATATAAATTTATAATTTATATAAAACCTTAATTTATATTTTTATTAGTTTTTTAATATATATTAAATTTTTTTAAATATGTTTATTTTTTAGGTTTTTGTATTTGCTAGTTTTTACTTTATTTGATTTATTGTAAATTAAAGGCTTTTTTTTTTGCTTTATAGCACTTTTTTATTTTTAAATAATATATATTAAATAATTTTTTTTTTGAATTTAAAAACTTTAAATTTATTTTTAATAAAAGTTTTACTAAATATATAATTAAAATTTTAATTTATAATAATATTTTTAATTTAAATATTAATTTTAATTAAAATTTTTTAAAATTTTTTTTATTTATTATAACTTTTAATTAAAATAATTTAATTATTTTTAATTATTTTATATTTATTAATTTAAAAAATTAGTATATAAAGTTTTTTTTTATATTTTTTTTTTTTTATATATATTTTAATTTTTAAATTTGCTTATTTATTTTATTTATTTTATTAAAATTAATTAAAATTACTAAAATTAATAATATAAAATTTAATTTATACCATTTTATTATTTAAAAATAAAGATATTTTAAAAATAAAACTAAAAAAAAACAAAGAAAAAAAAGAATTTAATTTAAAAGCTTTTAATATCTTTAAAAGTAATATAAACATTAATGATTGCATTAGCAAAACCTATATATTTTTAAGTTTAATTATAAGTTTTTTATTTGGCGGTTTTTTATTACTTTTATTATTAAAAGTAACTATTTTTAAGAAAATTTTAAATTTTAAAATAATAAATTTTTTAATAGGTTTTTTTACTTTTATTTCAGTAAATTTTTTTTTTTTTTAGTTAAAAAAATATTTTAAAAATATAATTTAATAATATATAATATTAAAAATATTAATATTATTTAAATAAATAATACTAATAAAATTATTAATAAAATAATAAAATATTTATTATTATTTAGTTTATTTTTATGGATTTTTAATATATGTATAAATAAAAATTCGTGTACGCATACTAAAAATCGGCAAAAGGCGCTGAATTCGCATATTACTGTATGTAGGCATCCACACACATCAACGAGCGCACCATCAAGGTTGCTTGGAAACAACCTCGCCTTCAGCCCAATATCGATGCGTGCAGAAAGAGAAGACTTTTCTTTAATGGATGTTTTTTGGATTTGATTTCTGGATTTGATTTCTGCCAGGCCCTCCCTGGCACGGGGGGCCATTGGTGCGAGGGAAGAGCAGGAACCGATGGGCTGGTCTGGATCACGGATCACGCTTCCCCACGTTTCTGGTATCCGCTTCACCTGCATCCACAGCCCCGGCCTCTAGTTTTCGCCTCTGCCCATACTAAGCCACTGCGAGAGATGAATTGAAACTTACATATGCTCTCGTTCTTCCCTCACTTTCCCCATCTTTGTTTCGTCCTCAGCAATTAATTGTTCGTCACACAAAGGGCCATCTTTTTTCTTCTCTCTCTTTGTCCTGTACTGCACCACCACTCGGTACTGTGGGCTGGTGTCGTCACTACCATGAATTGCCCTTCGCGCACTGAGGAGCCCGAGGGCGACGGTTTCAACCAGAACCCACGCGCGCTGTCCGCGGATCTTACTACGAGGCAGGATCTCAATGGCATAGCCAATTCGAGAATCCTCAGACGGAGTTCGAGTGATGAGATTGAAACCATGGACGAGCATGACCCCGGCGACAACTCAGGCCGCGACAAGAAGAGCTCTGATATGGCGGAGGAGGTGGGGATGGGGTTGGTGGTGAGCCGTGATGGGAGCGGCAGTGGCAGTGGTGGTGGTGGTGGAAGAGGAAAGGGCAACCACACGGAGAGATTGAAAAGTCTCTCACGTAGTCTCTTCATGAAGTCTCGACAGTTCGTTGTGAACTTCGGAAAATTCGTCGGCCCAGGATTCATGGTAAGGTCCCTCTCATAACATGACACATCTTGCTCACTGCTGACTCTTTCTGAGATCGCTGTGGCTTACATCGACCCCGGCAATTATTCTACGGATGTTGCTGCCGGTGCGACATATGAGTTTAGACTCTTATTTGTCATTCTCATGTCGAATCTCTTTGCCATTTTCCTGCAGAGCTTGTGTATCAAGCTTGGCAGTGTGACTGGTCTCAACTTGGCGGAAGCTTGTAAAGAGTTTCTGCCCAAGTGGCTGAATTGGTTCCTATATGCCATGGCTGAAGGAGCGGTGAGCAGCTCCCTTTCGTCCCTTCTGTGCTGTGCTGATTTCGTTACAGATCATTGCAACAGATATCGCCGAAGTCATTGGAACAGCAATCGCAATCAATCTCCTGATCCCACAGATTCCATTAGTTGCAGGATGTGCGTTGTCAATAGTTGACGTACTCCTAATCCTCATATTTTACAGGCCGAATGGGTCTATGAAAGGACTTAGAACTTTTGAAATATTTGTGATGCTCCTTGTATTAGGCGTTGTAGTCTGCTTCTGCATTCAGCTGAGCCTAATCCAAAACACATCTGTTGGCAAGGTTTTCAAAGGGTACCTGCCTTCAGATGCTCTTGTGCAGTCCAAGGGGTATGTATGTACTTGCAGCAATTGAATCACATAGCTAATCTTTCAAAGTCTTTACCAAGCTTGTGGCATTCTAGGCGCTACTGTCATGCCTCACAGTCTCTATCTCGGAAGTGGTATTGTCCAGCCTCGACTCCTGGAATATGACGTCAAGCATGGCCTTGCCAATCCGTTGAGCGACAGCGATGACAATAACAAGCCGCAGTATCATCCATCTGTCCCAGCTATCAAGTTCTGCCTCAAGTACTCGATCGCCGAACTGGCCCTCGCACTCTTTACCTTCGCACTCTTCGTCAACAGCGCCATCCTCATCACAGCTGGAGCTTCTCTCTTTGGGACTGATGCCGACGAAGCTGATCTTTTTGGCATATACCACTTGCTCGGCAAAACTATTGCTCCAGCTGCTGGCACCGTCTTCGCCCTTGCCCTGCTTCTCTCTGGTGTCAGCGCTGGTATTGTATGCACAATTGCTGGACAAATGGTYTCTGAAGGCGCTTTGAACTGGACTATTAAGCCTTGGCAACGACGTCTTATCACACGGAGTATTAGCATTACCCCCAGTATTGTTATTGCTGGGGCCGTCGGCCGGAGTGGGCTTTCTGCCGCATTGAACGGATCTCAGGTCGCATTAAGTGTTGCCTTGCCATTCGTCTCTGCTCCCTTGATCTACTTTACATGCCGAAACAAATATATGACTGTTGGACGACCATATCGTCGCAGCACAAATACGGTGGTTGAGGGCGAGGAGGAAATCATTGCGCCTGTCCAAGAGCCTGTCGAGATGAGAAACAATTGGCTTACCGCTGCGGTGGGAGTGATCATCTGGCTGATCATTACGGTCATGAATATTGCTAATTTGGTCCTGCTCGGCAAAGGAGAGTCCTAGTAGGACAAAAGCCTATGCTGCTATGAACGCTGCACAACTTTAGATTTGGTGATGCTCATGCTTGAATGAAGTCAGATACAGCGACACTCTTTGAAAATGGATTATGAGGGGAATGGATTAATGACGGACATATTCTCGGTTATGGGTGATGAGGTTAGGTCTCATGCATCTACGCTTGGCTGGTAATTATGGCAGTTGGAAATCAATGAAGTGTGCTTCAAATGTGGTCTTGCGATTCAGGTCCATAAAATTTCAATATCCCCGATGCTAAAATCCTTGTAAATGAAGACCTCACCCAAAAAGCGGAAAGCCTTGAGAAGTAGCATCGTGCCATTGTGTATCACATGATTTTAAGTGGGGCCCACCATCGCTAATGCCCACGCAGACCGCATTTCAAAATTATTCGCGAACTTTTCCCTCCATCCATCCACCACCGCAACAACCCTCACCCCACGAACTCGACAATCTAACCGCAATCATGCCTGGCGGTGTTTCCGTTCGCGATGTTGATGTGAGTATGCTCGTACCTGGAGGATCAACCTGAAAAGACGAGCGGGAGAATCAAGAGAATTAAAACGAAAATACCTTTTCGACTTTCGAATATTCGATGATCCTCAATCTTGAAGACGAATGAGCAGGAGTGAGGGGGTCGTGCGACCTCCGCTGACGGAATAATCGCTGATTCGACTGGGTATTCAGGCGCAAAAGTTCATCGAGGCGTATGCCGCTTTCTTGAAGAGACAGGGGAAGCTTCCAATCCCAGGCATGACATCTTCCTTTCCTATACTTCTCCTCGCCCTCACTCTACCCAAGCCTACAAGCCTACTCCTTGAAGATTACTGCTAACTCTTCTTTTCAAAGGTTGGGTCGACACCGTCAAGACCGGCCCCGCCAAGGAGCTCCCCCCTCAATCCATCGACTGGTTCTACGTGCGCGCCGCCTCCATCGCGAGACACGTCTACCTTCGCAAGACCGTCGGCGTCGGCCGCCTGCGCAAGGTCCACGGTAGCACGCGCAACCGCGGCTCGCGCCCCAGCCACCACGTCGACGCCTCCGGCTCCGTCGACCGCAAGGTCATGCAGGCCCTCGAGAAGATTGGTGTCCTGGAGCAGGATGAGGACAAGGGAGGCCGCCGCATCACCCAGAGCGGACAGCGGGATTTGGATCGTATTGCGCAGACGACCGTTGAGGCTGAGGMCGAGGATGAGGATGATGAGTAAGGGGACGTTGCCCGATTGACGATGTATGAAGGGTTGGCGTGGGAATAAAATTGGGGCGTTACTGCTTCGGGCTTTGCTAGGGAATATTCACATAATCTGAATTTCTGAAAGGCCGCATTTCATCCTCGGCTCCGTGTGATTCCTCTACATGTTGTGCTTTTTTTACTATTACGCTCTGTCATCACAGAGTATCTTGCAGCAAGCGCTAATAGGATGTCTTATATGATTTGTGAAACACCCTTGAACCTGAAGTTGAGCAGATTTGCTTCTCAAGTTCCTGCTCCGGTAATTCTTGGCCCTTTGGCTATTGTAAGAGCTAGGCAAGGGCCCTAATTAACTAAGACAAGTTTCACTGGAATTCTCTGTGGTACGTTCATTTCATTCAAGGCTATCTATGTACATTGAGAAGGTATAGAAAATCTTCTTGCGTGGAAACAGCATCATCTATTACTCGTTACAAATCTCAGCTCAGCTCAGAGCTCGTCCATCCAGAGAACTCCTGCGCAAAGCGCTTGGCCTTAGCAGCAGCATTCGTCGAAGCAGCGGCCATCTGGATCGCAATCACGCTTCTAAACGGACTAGCTGGATTCGAATTCGCGATTTTGACAAGGCAGACGCCCATCTGCTCGCTTGCTGTCTCGTTGCAGGTCGTGCTAGCGGGTATGGCGACGCTAAAAGCTTACCATGACCCTGAGTAAGACATCACTTCTGATATTGATGGGTGAGGACTTACGAAATTCTTGTTAAAATCCGCGACACGCTTCTCAATAACGTTCATCCTCTCTAAGAACCTGCGGACCTTATTGACCGTGCCATCAGCCTTGATATTACCGTTCTTCCCCGGCACCATTAGTCGTGACGATGTGGAAAGTCCCAGGAACCGAGCCGTTCGAGGAGCTAACTTGAGGGAGAATGTTGTCAGACTGAGCCATGGTGGAAGCGACCATGGACACCTTGTTGTTGCTAGACCCGGTGGTTTGACTGGGGTCATTGGTCGCGATCTTGGTGCTGCCGAAGATAGTCGTGTCGAGCTCGCTCTTAGAGTTCGAGCTTGTGGCTGCTGCGACTGCACCTTTGATGCCGATTGCGGTGCCGTTGCCGCCGGCGTCTCCGGTCTATGGATTGCTAGTAGGTGATATGGGGGAGATTGGGGATGTAGGCATACGACGACTGAGACTTTGCCGTGAGCTGCGACGAGTGGGGATGCTGCGAGAGTGATGAGGAAGGTCTTGGAGAGCATGTTGACTGAGTGTAGCTCAGAAGGGGGGGGGGATATAAGAGTCAACCGGGACTGGTAATGTTCAAAGAAAGGATGAAGACTGCGAATCAATCGAGTCCAAGAAGAGAACTGAATCATGAGAATGAAAGGCTGGGAAAGATAACAAGATGATGCTGAGGAGTTGGGAATGTTTGAGGTAAATTCTCCCAATACTTATACAGCTCGTCTCTGCCTCCTCAACCATCGTCGTCGCCAGCCACACTCTCAACCCAATAATGTCTCGCAAGGTCCCACTAATTGATTGCCGATCATGATCGTGTAGTGAAGGTCGATACGTTTGAGGGGAGATCGAAACCATCAAAAGCCTCAATATCCACCTCGCAAGAGATCTTCTGCTTCAAGTCTCGGCGAGGTGGGAACCATGAGCTTGAGAAGGCTTGAGAAATTGGCGGCAAGTGCGACCGGCTAGCGATTTTTGTCCATCTCAGAACAGCAAGATCGACTCTAGGAACCTAATCCCACAACGTTCCTGTGATTCAGGAACTTTGTGAAACTCGAGACGAGGTTGACTCGTCCCATGCAGCGATCAGTCCACGCCACTCAACCACAGGCGACTTCGTGGATTTCATGCTGATCTCAAACAAGGAAGCACTCGTTCGAAGCTTCTTTTTGGAGTTTCTCTTGAATGTGCAGCCGACGACTATCCACAGTATGTTTGACATCGGTTTGTTGACCTTTGCGGCGATCATTCATCCCCACAGATCTGAAGGTGCGGCTCGCGAAAAGTTGTTCTTCRAATCTTCACCCTGCAGATTATACATGGCCTGCGCGGTCATCATAAGGAGATCGGGGATTTTATCGTGCTGTTATGCTTTTGGTGTGGGACTTTCGAGGGCTGCAGCAGCCATGCAGATTTCGGCTCGATCCGATTCGGCTTGAATTCCCTCACATACTGGCTCCTATTTGGATAGCTTCATTTCGCATTTTGACGATAATGTCCCATCTCCGCTGAGAAAATGACTTATGTGTATTGCTTACCTACTTACAAGCACCATAAAAGTCATATTCTCTAGAATTGCGCAAACCTTGTCTCGTMCTACCAGCGCTTCTCTTCACGTCTCACCAGACTGACCTTGGCAAGTCTCAAATCCTTCGACCTCTGCCYYGCCYGGCATCTTCTGCCGCTGAAGGTATCACAGTTTTGTRGCRGTCGACRGCGCTACTCCATCTCCTTCACCGGATGTGCTTCCATTAGTCTTCGTCAACTCCCAACCTCGATTTTTGTACCGAGATGGCCATATACCAGACTTCCCAGGGGCCAGTATGCCGTTTGGGTCAAGGGAATCTTTCAATCGCTCATGAAACTTCATGAGGGCGTTGTCGTTCCAGTTGTATGTGCCAGCGATTTGATCCATTAGCACCAAATGTGTTCGATACTCYCCATACCCTTCTTTCGCAGCGTCGTCAATCATCTCTCTGAGACACTTATTTGCTGCTTCCCTCATTTTTGAGTCTTTTTTGTCGTAGACAATCTCTACAATAAGACTAGGAAGTGATGGAGTTAGCGCTAAATTACCGAGCATTTCTGAGATGAACGGATAAGGAAAGTACGATTCGAAGCGGACAACTCCATCTTAGGCCTAGTTAAGGAGGGAAAGAACACCCAAAATGCGCAACGAAGACTTGTAAGAACAGTGTCAAACTTACTGCATCTCCCGCAATCCCACACAGAAAGCCGGCAGAAAGTCGATCCCAGCSTCATCATGCCGACGCTTCCCAATCTCGAAAAGCTTTACAGCATCACTCCCACGAATTGGCGAGACTGGACTAAAAGCAACATGGGCACCATTGGGCATCCAATTGACCCAAAGTAGCTCTACAAGATCAGGTACACCCGCAGCGATGCGATCTCGAGACCAGAAGTATTCATCTTCTGGCAATATTGATGGATCGATACACCGAGCTCCTGGGATCTTCTTGAACTCCTTGTCGATGATGTCGAGTTTGTATTTCCTGATGAACTCAGGGCCGTACGACATCCCATAGTATACCCAGATGTGATCTCCAATTGGCAATTCCCTCACTTGCTCTCGGACGATTTCTTCCGGGATGGGTCCATCGCCGCTAAAGTAAGTGGTTCGCGGCTTCCCTCTCACGGCGAGGGTCTGTATTACATGCCTAACCTGGGCCACATTCTCTAGGATATTTCCTATTCGCAACGGGCGTATGATTTCCATCTGCGATTGTCAATAAATTGACTGTCTCTTAGAAGCTCAACTTACTAGCAGCTCCAGGTCCTCTTCCTTTTGAAATGTATACATCTGGGAACATAAGCAAAACTCCTACAAAATCACAAGACAGCACCTACAAAACTTTCATAACCACCTGGATTTGGCATCAATGTCAAGCCCATTTTCGTCACGATTCCAAAATTCGATTGCGAGAATATTCCACTAACAAATTCAAGTCAGCATCTTCTCCTCCAACCTGTACGAACTCACTCTGAATAAGGCCCAAATCCATAAGGAAAAGTCTGCCATGTATTGTTCCCTGGCAAAGCACCCATCCCAGTTCTCACAATTTCACCGGTCGGCAGCACAACCTCTAGCCCTGAGTGAGAAGCCCAGTGATCTCCATAGGGCGTATACCCAACGCCCCTATCCAACGCATTGCCTATCACAGAGCCGCCACCTAGATCCGGGGTATCGATCCATAAGTGCTTGTAACCCTTGGCCTGAATGGCTTCATAGAGAGCATAGTATGAGACACCCGGCTCGACGAGACAAGTGTAGTCTTCTGGGTTGATGTCGAGGATTGCGTGCATTCGCTTGCCGAGATCGATGACTACAGAGCCGCGGACTCGAGGGGCTGCTCCGCCATAGCCCACTGAGAATCGTCAATTCCATCCTAGAATCCTTAAAACTATTTAGAAGACTTACAATTCCTCCCCATCGAGATCGGAAATATCGGAATCAGGTACTTATTCGCCCAAAGTACAATCTTCTGCACCTCTTCAGTGCTACTGGGGTACGCCACCGCAGACGCAACCAGTGCTTCTTCATCAAGAACAGGCATCATATCGTGGGTATTTGGATCTTCAAATCATTAGCATCTCATCCTTCTCTCAAAGCAAGAAAAGCCGCTGTGCTCACGTTCCATATACCAGCCATCTTCCAAAGGCTTACCATTCACCTCCACATTCTCCTTCTTCAACAGCTGCTCCAACTCCCCAATAGCTTCAAAAAACCGCTCTATGGCAATGCCTTGCGGGATGGCAACTCCTCTACGCTCTGCATTCTCGGTGTTTGTCTTCCCTTCGTATATCAAGGCCTTCGCTCGCTCGGCTTTGCCTAGGAGGTTTTGAGGAATACCAGAGTGCTTATCATCGAGCGTTGGGACCTTGGACGACATTTTGCAAAAGCATTTGTAGTATAGCAAGAAACACTGGGTATAACTTGGAAAGAGAATTGAATAAGAGACAAAGATAATAGCGGGGTAGCTCGGGGTGTACGTGGGGCTTGCATACGCCCCACGCTTCCTCCCCGGGCAAGCAAGAAGGATAATGAAAGCCTTTATTAGATCTGCGAATCCAACGTCCAAAGTAGTAAGAGCTTGGGGCATTACTCTGTGTACACCTTTGCAAAAGGGCTGCCCATAAACCACTATAACATAGCTCTAAAACGGCCAGAYCAATGTCCCAAAACCAATAAGACATTGTTTACTGCTCCCTACATATTGTTGTATGCTCTGTAGGATGCAGGGCATGCAAGAGTCGTAGACATTGGAAATAAGATGTACGCAAAGTAGTGTTGCGAACTCTTACAGAATGTAGAAAGGAGTGATGAAGGAAGAAGAAGCGATTCGAACAAGACAGATACCTCAAAACAGTGTAAAAAGGAACAACACGTTCAAGCCCTCTATCACTTGACATCTACAATCAAAACAGTATAATTACTCTCGAACTATCATCACATCGCCACATATCAGCCACCCCTCTAACGCTCCATCCACAGTTCTAAACGCYATCCATGCATATGTTCTACCAAGGTCAGCCCAGGAGTATTTCTCCCAGCTCCACCTTGCCCAATTCTCCCTACCGGTAGTATACAAATGAACCAAATATCTTTGTGTGATCCTTCTTAATCGGAGAAYCGGGTATCGAGATCAATGATCGCTCAACCCACCCAAAATCTTCTTCCCCAACAACCCCTTTCCTTTCTTCTTTAGACTCAATCCATCGGTATCTAGGGTTAGGCTTTCTTCAGTGCCATTCGACACGTTCTTAAGGCGATGAAGCGTATTAGATAGGAAGCCCTCACTTTTCCCATCATTGGTGTGGGTTTCGCTCCCGCGCCTGCCGCTCCTGCTCTTGCCTCCAATACTACCCGTATCTGCATCATTGTTCGCTCTGGCCGGTGTCATCGTTAAGCTGGATGGCATACGTCCAGGAACCGGGACTGAGACAACGCTAGAAGATGCGCTAGGAGTGCGCGTCAGGCCATTGGTGCTACTCGCAAACGATCGTCGTGGGCTTTTGGAGCGCTCAGAACGAGAGCGTTTCGTATCTGTAGGGCTCGTTCCCAGGCTACTAGCATCGCTATTGTCATGCGAGCCATCCGTGCTGGCAGGTGCAAGCAACATGCTGCTTGTAGCCAGCTCTCTCAATCTGTTCTGCTGCGCCGTATTCGGACGATGTCTGCTGAATTTGTTCCCGATGATGGCGCCGGTGTGGGAGATTAGGGCTCGGATGACGTCTTTCTTGAGCGCGAGGGCGAGATCGAGATTCGACCATGTCTTGTTCCGGTACTCGATCATTGGGAGGCGGAAGACGAAGTCGTGGACATCCTCGATGTTGCGTTCGCCTTTGCCTTTATAACTGAGACAGAGGACTACACTGGGGATCTTGATGTATGCAAAGGTCATGTACTCCGAGGCTCGAGACATCATTATTGTTAAATCGTCCGAAGGCTTCTCCTTTGTCTTGCTACCATTCCGATGAATTGCGAAGCGCTTGGACTTCGCGTCGCTGTGTGTAGAGCTGGCATCGGCAAGCGATTTGCCTGTCGACGACCGACCAAGAGTAGGACGAGAATTAAGGCTTTCGAGAGATTGCTGTTTGGTCAAGGTCTTAGTTGAGGCTCGTGCGCTCGACGGAAGCTTGCTACCGGCGCTTGATTGGAAAAGTCGGAAATGGTGTCCTTCGTTGGCATTATTTGGATGAAGGCCAGATGCTTTRGACTTAGCTGTTCCAGGCCTAGCTTCGGAAGTCAATGTTGGTTGCAAGCGCAATTCTAAAGAACCAGCTCTCGTGCTAGAGGCGGAGTCTTGCTTTTCACCATCTGCAGTCAAGGACTTATTCGAGTTCGTCACTGTCAGGTTGTCCTCATCCTCCTCWTCGTCTCYGGGGGGTTGCATATTCTTCACCATGAATGGCGATTTGTTCTTCGACTTCCCTGACTTGTCCCCCTTAGAGGCAGGGAACATGTATTCGAAAAGGCGCTGCCCAACTTCCCGTTCCAGCTGGATTTTCATCGGGAAGAGATTGACTTCAAAATGATCCATCACAGGTATTCCAGCAACAGCCTCGAGCATGTACCAATAGACTCTCAACATTTGCTGGTTACCTCCTTCGTTAAAAGTCCCCCGCTCCGCATCTGAGTAGGGAGCGAACATCTCGGGATAAATCGCGTCAGGCAAAAGATTCAAGCCAACGATTTTTCCGATCTGCATCAAATTAATATGAGAGCCGTCAGAGTTGTCTGTGCGGTCATATTCTGCTTTCTGAAGTTGAAACTCCATCAACGGCTTTTCGTTGTCTCGAATGAGRTGCCAAACAATTTGATCCGAGGATATGTTCCATCTCAGCAAGCCGGTAGTCTGCGTTGCATCATACTTTCTCTGGGAGGTGGTGATGGCCTTCATCAAAAAGAAGAGCTCGTCCTCACAAGCGGTGAGATCTTTGTCGAGTAAGAGCCTGTCTTCCCATCCTTGCTTGTCGAGATACTTGGAATGGATCTGGAATTGCGTCTTGATCTCGTCAAGTTGTCTRATGCGCTCCTGTAGGCGTATGACCATTTCCGGAGCGCCTCTAAGATCGCTGAAATCTGACGCCAGCATGATCTTCTCAAGACGTTCCGTCCTCGTCTTCTCCAGAGGTTCATTGTACATCAGAAGATCCAGGACGATGATGTACATCGCGTAGTACTGAGATGAGTTGCAAAGTGCTCGAATTTGCGGAAATTCTACCCAAAGGTGATCCATCCGGCTTTCAATATTGTTTGGACTCGCATGATGACCTTCGCCGCCAATTCCTTCGTTGTACTTGAGACGCAAGGTATTATACTTGTCGTATCGTAAGCTAGCCGAGGTCTTCTGTACAACTCGTTTGAACCCGAAGGGATCGACCTGGAAATCAAACATTACTTCCATGGGCACCCATGGTGGCCATGCAGAGCCAGCAGGGGTTCCGTAATGACTGCCAGAGTACAAAGACAGAAGCTGCGAGGAAAACGACTTCTGGTGGGTGACGAAGAATTGTGTACTGTCCATCTCAACCGAGAATCGACGTTGTACAAGACCACTGACATCGTCAAATATACGATCCTTATCCATGACTTCAACGACCTTTAGTTCCATCCCCTTGGCTGTGACCAAGACCACAGATTTTGGATTCTTTTCGCTCTGAAGCTGAATTTGTGGGGCGATGAGTCGTAAATGATAGCTATTCTGCGGTGTAAAGTCGCGACCGATGTCAGAGTCGAGGTTGTCGACCGAATACCTTTGGTTCGGATCCTGCTTATGGTCGTCCGCGTTGACGAATTTCTTGCCATCTGCAAGAATTTCATTGATGCGAGCTTGCACATCCTGATGGCCGGCATCGCTATCCGAAGCAGAGACCGGCGAGTCATTTGTGGAGGGAGTACTTGCCTTGCGCTTGGGATTCGGCGCAGGGCCCTTTGCTTTGCTCTGTTCTTCGACAATATCAAGAATGAATTTAACAGCTCGTCGAGTGAGATAGTAGACGAAACCGCGTCTTTGACTGACTTGATGGATGTAACGAAGAATGATGTTCCTTAGAAGATTGTTCCACTTCATTTGCATATTATGAATGACGAAACGATTATTAAAATCGCTGATCAAATCTCCGGCCGGGTTCGTATCTAAGCCTTCCGTYTCTGGACTGAGTTCTTTTGGCGCTGGGGTCTCGCCATCACTATCTGCGTCCGCGTCGCCATCTGGTACAGCTCGCTTATTATCTGTATGCAATCTCGTACTCATGCGATTCTTCATCGACTCCAAGAAGTGCTTCTTGTCTTGCAAGAATRCGGCATGCGTGCGCAGCTGCTCGAAATCGRCCTTGAGAGCGGGATCGGTATCATCTCTGATGTATTTTAACTCTGCATCTTCAAGTGACCTATTATGTGTGTCCATTTGTCGTTGAAGCTGACCCAAGCGGCTTTGAATCAATTGGCACTGCACCCGCCGAGGGTCATCATCTTTACTCATGATRCAAAAATGTGTTGGCTCATTGCCAAAAGGACTAGTTCGATCAGGGTCTCCCGCAATAGTGTCTCCATGATCAGTTTGACGGAAATATGTGAACCTCGGCGCATATGCGAGAGGCATGATCTTAGTCTCAGGATTCGCTTCCATAGGTAGTATCCAGTCCAATTCGACGAAATCGTCCATATCGATCCAAGTCATATCGTTGTCGGGTATCTCAAAATGAGAGAGGTCAACGGCGCCCTCATCTTGTTGCGAGACAAGGAAAGGAGCTGATGCCTTTTTGAGATCTTCAGATGTTGTGCCCGCAATACTCGCCGACACAGCACGAATATCGGCTGATAACAAGTCCAGCTGCGCTTGATGCATTTTCATGCCACTCGTCTTGCTTTGTGTCTTTCGACCCCGGTCTTGAGTAAGGAACTCTTCTCGCCGTTGGTGAACATCAAGCATAAAGCTATCCAACCTCATCTTAAGACCTGTGGCTGAGACAACATCTTCAGTGTAGTCYTCGGCATCTTTGTGCTTATAAACGTGACTGAGAAACAGTGGAGCAAGCAAGAGATTGTATTTGATGGTTGCCAAGTGCCTGCCGAACTTTTTACTTGATTTCTCGACTCCTGGCCACAGCTTGCCCTGTCGAATAGGAAGTGACATCGTTCCGCCAAACATAGACCACCAAGCAAAAAAGTGAGTAAAAAATCGGGGGGTCAAATGAACCGTGTTGTAACTTTTCGATGGCGYTGTATTGGTAACAGCCCACTCGCGATCAACGGGAGCTTTGACCGCAATGGACATGTGTATATGATGGCTTCTAAATCCCCGGAAGGCATCGTATACTAGACCGGGTGGCGCTTTGGCATATTGAGGTTCTTTAAAAACCACGTTATAATGAGGCTCAAAATCGAACGAYCGCTTGCCTTTTTCTTCGAGRTTCCTTTCAAACATCAAGCCCGCAAGCCACTGGACATTACCAGAGAGCTTCATGACGGTTTTCTTGAAAGAAGCGCCGCGTTTGTAGCTGTCGGAGCTAACCACACTATCGTCATCGCGATCAACCATTTCCGATTTCCGAGCTTGGTGGCTATAGTCAGGGATGGCTAAGATGTAGTCTCCACTGTCCACTGTCATAAATTTCCGGGGRTCATCGTCTTGGCAGATATTCCAGCTGACGTCGTTTCGCCAACACATAAGGAAGCCTGCGCCATTTCCAGTGATCATATAAGGGTCCCGAGTTCCCTTAAGCATCAGATGCACGTCGCCATCCCCTTTCCAGGCAACRTTCACTCGCGAGTGGAAACTCAGACGGATCTTGTCCCAGAACCCAGTGCGATCTGATGGGTCGACTTGAGGCTTGGTGAAAGTCTCAATCACCATCATCATATCTTGAATTGCGGGTTGATAAGAGGCGCCCCAGGTAATCCGAGTCGGGAAAGCAGTATTGATATCAATCTTAATATCTGAGTATGACTTCACWGGCGACACAGTTCGCCGTACGTCAAAAGCAAACCCTCCTTCATTTGAAGTACCTGGCCGAGTATTCTTTGGCGGCACAATGTCAACCTTGACATGTCGAGTAGACTCCGGGCCTCGGAATTCCTCTGCGATGACAAAGTCTGTTTTGAGAGACCATGCCGGAAGCCTTGGGGATTGCCCAGGCTTGATCGCTGGAACGTGGAGCAAGGGTAGCGGATAGTCCCGCAGCGTGACACGGGCCTCACCCATGTTTATTTGGACGTGCATRGGGATGAGAAGCGAGTATTTCATATCGTGAGGCATTCCTTTTCCAACGCGAGACATGAAGTCCCGTAACTCAGTAATGGGAAAAGAAGGCTTATCGATAATGATATGGAGGTCGCTAATCAGAGTTGCCATCAAAGCCGGCCGTTGGGGAACTTCTAAGATGTTTTCAGTCTCCACCATGTCGTCTGGAAGCTGATCAGGTCCCCAGAACACGCCGCGAAGCTCCTTCATTCTTTCTTGCATTCGACTGTAGATGAGGTCGATTCGTTTCTTCCAGCTCCGAGAATTGTGGCGTTCCAGTCTTTCATGGGCTTCATCAATCGAGATTTTTGCGCTTCCACTGATTCCGCAAGTTCCTTCAGGATCGTATCGCATGTGGCGACCTCGGGACTGCCTTCTTTGTGAAGTATCGCCGYTTTCGCTGTGACTTCGTTGTTGAGGCTTGTCTGGGTGACTACTTCGTCCCCGCGGGTGAGCGGATCTGTTGCGGAATCTGGAAGAGTGCTTTCCCATCTCTTCCTCTTCAATTTTCTTGGCCTTCATCTTGAACGCGGCCTCGCGAGCAATACGCTGCGATTGCTCCACCATACCCGCACGATATATCGCACCCAATTTCCATTCAAAGGCTCCATCTTCCACCTCAAACAACAATGCACGACTCCGGACTGATACTTTAGGTACGTGTTTGGGTCCTTCCGGACCCTTTTGAAGGATGTACTCATTTGTGCCCGTTACAAATCGATGATGCAGCTGTTGGACCGACTTCAGAGTGTTGACGAAGTTGTCGAAAATCTTATGAGTGACCAATTGATGGGGCACTGCCAGCCTTATGGCTTCAGTAGTCACATCAATCATTTTCTCGTCATGAGTCTCTCCGCTACTCCGTTTCCGTCGGTTTTCACGTAGATCTACTCTAAAAGTCTTGATACTGACGATTCTTGCCCATACACGAGGCATTTTTGGCGCTTCGGCATAGAGCCTAGCAAGCTTTGCGTATAGGAAAGGCGGCGACCACCTA
The DNA here is from genome assembly GCA_003988875.1 of Lachnum nothofagi. NCBI lineage: Eukaryota > Fungi > Ascomycota > Leotiomycetes > Helotiales > Lachnaceae > Lachnum > Lachnum nothofagi. The sequence continues at coordinate 45,959 of QYSG01004003.1, forward strand.
TGTCTTCCGGCCTCCATACCATAAATTTGAAGCATGACCGGCGGGTCCGAAGGCATGTTCGCCTTGATTTGCACCAAAGTTGACCTAACGTCTACTGTGATCAGTTCGCGGATCGGAAATTGAAACCCAGAATCATACGACTCTGGCGATCGAACCGGAGAGAGGTGTTCTGCACCACTGAATATTCTAGCGGCAGCACGGGCTTGTTCCACTTCTTCGTCATCAGCTCTCGTACGTACAAATGCTTTCCGAAGGACTGTAGTCGCAACACCACAAGCATAATGGCGATAGAGCGAGTACTGCACGAGAAGAGTCCTGACAAATGAATTCACATGGAAWATTGGACCTTGGGCATCGCTTGAGGTAGACAGCGCGACCTCGGAGCGTGGGATAGCCAGGAACGGCTCCATTTCCCATTTCTCTGTAGACTCGACTACGAACGCTTCGAGCCCTCGGACATGAACCGCCAACCTGCGGCCATCGGTGGCACGCTGTGGTTTCTTTTGTGGAGATGGCGGCATCTTTAGATACAGGTCCGCGTCCGGTGTCAAGGACCTGCTGGTCGTCCGTCGACGTGATGCTTTTCTCTCAACATTGTCGACTTTCTGGGTACGATACTCAGCAGTCCATGATTCTAATTGCAAAGCAACCCCGCGCGTGTCATCTGATATATCCTCATCCACACCGGCAACCTCGGCACTAAAGTCTGAGCCCTGAAGTTGGAAATGTAGGAGCCAAGGTGGCATAGCTCTGATGAAATTTGGATCGCGGGACGTTTTCGTATGCGCCTTCTTCTCTGGTTGCACGTTCGTCCGAAGCTGACGAACTATCTGACGGACACCGTCACTAATCTCTGGGCGAATCATGTGAACAGAGAATGTCTGTAAATTTCCCGTTGCGACAACATAGACCTCAGGGTTCGCATTGACTTGCACCTTCAACTCTAGGGATTCTGTTTGAAGTAAATCGTAATGAGCGCCGGAAGAKGTCTGGTAGTAAAGATCGTGTGACTGTAATCTGAGTGTTGATGCAAGTCCGTAATGCAGGTCCCCGACAGCTGAATGAGAAGATTCAATATCTAATGAGACCGATGAAATGGAGGATATGATTAGATCAAAGTCGTCAACGTCTGCTGTCTTTTCAACTGGTGGAAGAGCAATTCGTACAACTGGTTCGTGCATTGAAAATTTGACATTGGCCTTTGGCAGAAGCCTTGAGATAAGGACATGCCCTTTCGGTGATGATCCAGTATGTCGTTTTGGCTTTGGTTGCATCAGTGCCAGGACCAATGGGAGATGTTTAGGGTCCAGATCCGCCGAAGGAGATGTGATAACGACATTAGCGAACAGCATATTAGCGTTGCGCTCATCTGCGCTGCTGTCTTGAACGACTTCAACGGTCTTGGATGGTAAAGTTGTTCTGACCGTTGTCGTGGCCATTGGTATATAAATTAATCTGTCGGTCTTTCCTTGCCCCTCGTCAACGCCAATTTCGATGGAAAGAGCTGCAAGGAGAGCCTGATGTGCAATATTCTTGGGTGAAAAGTACATTCGGTGTGCTGGTGATTTCGGATCTAGTCGATGTAGATCTACCCCGACCTCCTTCATAGATGCATTGAGGTAGACTGGTGAGCCTCGAGGCTGGACAGAGCTAATCTTTTTGGTGAAGCCTACAAAGCTCACAGCGAATTGTACCTCCTTGATGCCTCGTAAGATAGAGCTTACAAATTCCTTGGAATCTGAAACTGTTTGCACAAGATTTTCTTCGCGGCTACCGGGCTGGTCGAGTTCCTCAATGAGATCGGTGACTGATATGTCTTCGCTGCCGGACCTTTCCATTTCATGGAGACTAAGACAGGTCTTGTATTTGTTGGCGCAAGTATTGATATCGTCGTAGGGGATATGCATCCGCCCTAGCTTTAGTGCAATTGCAGCATCTCGAAGACCATCAAGTTCCTTGTAAAGCAGTCCGTGGATATTCAGAGTTGCATGATCCAAAACTTCCAGTGACTCCCTACCTTCGGGCGTGAAAAGGACGCTGCGCACCGTCAACATCCATTCTGCAGGCCTTTGTGTTTTCTTTGCAGTCTTGACATGCGAGAACATCCTTTTGCGATCGACCATTTTGCGCCGAGTATCCACTGCCATTGTAAAATTCCCAACCAGAACTTGGCCCACGTCCACCACTGTCACAGACGTGTTTGTAGCTACCAGATCTACCATGCGGATCCAGTTGATCTTGCGATGCAGGCGCTTTATCCGATTCTTGATTCCAGTAAGCCGCTCCCAACTTTTGCTTCTTTGGGCTGCACCACTGCCTCTGCGAGGCTTGCTCTTCRCTTCAGATCCGCCATGCSGACCATCCTCGCCCTGGACAGATATTTCAGGTAGGTCTTGTGCCTTTTCATTGTCATTCTTTTCCCCCTGTGTAGCCTTAAGATCCACCGTTATCGCAAGCTCCGTCAGAACTATGCTAAGCCATGTAGGCTGCGCAAAGGTCGGTCTGTGGAGATGGAGGCCTAARCCTCGAATCTCTATCTTTATGCCATCTTTCGGAGTGTATGCAAGTCTCCGCAGAGAGAAATAGCCAACACGTTGTATGGATATGCCGGTGAGGATGCGAAGAATGGCAAATAAGATGAATGTCGAGAGGTATAAGAGGACGGCCACCCCAAACATGAAAGTAGGATTCAACAGCGCCATAGATCCGTCAATCAGCGCGCGCCATCAGCATCTAGGCCACAGACTGTCGAGAGCAAAAGAGGCTCGGAGCGCCCCCCCAATCGCAAGAAGTTGTTGCTCGAGACAACAATGCCATCCGCAGCCCTTTGTCGCTCACGAAGCAGAAACTGCAGAGGAGCCGCAACAGCTAAGATACGCTATGCCGATGATTCCGAATCTAGCGGGCTTCATGGTGTTCGTCGCAGTCGGGGCAGCTCAAGGGAAGGACGCCGGTGGCTGGTGGCTGGTGGCTGTACGAAGGACGGGGTAAAATGAAGTTGAAGGAATATTTGTCGAGGCTCGGGGAGAGTCGAGAGTCGAGAGCCGGAAAGAAGCTCCRCAGGRCTCGGGATCTCTGGGCGCCGGACTTGCCTCGCAGACTCTGGCCGTACGATGCGGGTACGATGAGAGTGTGTCTGTTTGCAGACTGCGGGTGCGGGTGCGGGTGCGGGTGCGGGTGTGGGTGCGGGTGCGGGTATCGACGACGAGGTGGAAGTGCGAGGCGCTGGACTGCACGAGACGGAATTGGGTTCACTCGTTGGGGACGTTTGCGGCCGCCACCAGCGCTCCTAGAAATGCCATGCGCCGCCGGACGGAGTTCACCAGGTTGCGATCGAGATAAGGCTCCGGAGACGGTATCCTCTTTCGGTCGCCTTTTTCAATAACGGTTTCAGCAAACCGATCCATCACTTCCATGGTCCGCTTCTATAGTACGCTTCACATCTGAGCCTTGGACCTCAAATATAAATAAACAGCGGACGATGGAAAGCGCTGTTCCCATCGATGCTTCATCCCTGCTTACAGTGCGTACCGACCGTGCAGCCCCTGCCAGCCTGCCAGCCTCGCGATTTCTGGAACGGCTATGGAACTTCCACCCACCACCACCACCTGTTGATCCTGATCCTGATCCAGCCACCAGCCACCAGCCACCAAGCCACCACCCCCTGCGTTCCTTTCTAGAGGCTTTTTGCCATCCAAAGATACCTACGCACTCCAGTCTATCATTACTGAAGCTTCCGCAGTCGTGCATGCCAAGCTTCAACATTTGCCTTCACCCACTCGACTCTATCATGGCATCAGAGAGACTGTCATCATATGATTTGCAGAAGACTTACGCAAGGCGGTAGTCCATGACTGCGAGGTTTAGTTCCGACGGATCGAGTCCAGTAGCGTTTGGAAACCCAAAGATATTCAAACGATAGCTGGCAGATCGATACTCACTTCACTTGCACCACCATATGATCCTTCATCCTCTCCACCCAATTCATGGGAAGCTGATATGCCGTCTGGATACCTCCGACAGTGAAGCCTCCTCCATGAAGCTACACAATCACCGGAAGCAACCTAACGGCCTTCAATGGCGAGTAAAGGTTCAAATACAAGCAKTCTTCACTGAACGGTGGCGTAGAGTAATACTGCGGTACTACCTCCGAATAGGTGCTGACGCTCGTAGCTGTAGTCTGAGAACATGTTGCTCGCTAGTACGTCACGTTGATAGGTGCAGTACAGTTGAGCCCGGAAGTTGTGGGAGGCGCCMATCGCAGGTCTCCTATTGGCGGCGAGACGAAGGGAATCCCTTGCCATTGCCGGACGCTTGGAAAAGTGCTGTTGCTGAACCCATTCACAGTGTCCACCGTAGTCTTAATGGAAAGAGGACTTGTTCTAGCTTGTACTCCGACAGCCCCCCGCAAGAATAGGAGAGAGTGCAACATCTCAAAGGCTTGACTTTCTGACACTCTTTAATTTACGAAAAGACCAGTACTGTCATTAGATACGGGCGAGTGAGCTTGTATGGAGCAGGACACGTTCTCCACTCCTCATGATTTGGACCTACCTACCCCAGACKTTGATCCCCGGTCTTGGCACCCTTAAGAGATCCGATGGGATTTCCAACCTGGAGACTTCCCCACGCCCCGCTTTTCTGTCCGCACAAATTTGAGCGTAATGCCAACTTGCTGGGATTCATCATATGCTTTGCTGTGCACTGTCAGGGAAGAGAAATAGTCCGGAGTAAATATCAGGAGCCTTTGGGATTACCTTTTGGAGAAGCTACAGTGGCGGACACGCAAAGCCCACCAACAAATCCCCTAATTTCGGCTCTAATAAAACTTTCTATAACAACATATGAACAATATTAAAAAAATATAGTTATAATATTCCAAAACTGCTCTATATAATACATTTTTTAAAATATAATAATAATAGTTGGTTATGTTAATGTAGTTTTATAGAAAAAATAAATCCATTTTAGAAAAAATAAATCCATTTATATAAACAGCGAAAATATTTTTGATTTATTAGTTTAATTAGATTAGCGGTCTCCTAATGAGGTAAAATGCTTATATGACTTTAAATTATGCCTATATAAACAGCGAAAATGCTTAACCAAAGTCATATGACTACTTTCTTCCTTAATAACTATTTATTATTTGATTAATTCGAATATAAAAAATGAATTAGAAAGGTTTAAATATATTATTTATAGTCTAAAACTAATGTTATTTACTTTGTGGGTGGCAGATGGTGGGCCAATATAAGTTGGTGGGCTTTGCGTGTCCGCCACTGTACCCAGAAACAGAAGGCAAGAACGACATGTAGTAGCTAAGCCGAGGAGCGCTCCAGTCAGTAGAGTAGTTATTTTTGACTTGGGTCATGCCTTCCTAACTGGAACCTCTCCCATCCATGCGCGCTCTTGACCCGAAAATTTTCCTATTCTACTCCGGAGTAAAAGACGCAGCGAAGGGAGGCTCTTCGAGCCTCAACTCTAAATTGACCTCCTCTTAAGTGGGCTCGCAAGAGTATTCGCCACCAAATCAATCATCAGTAGAAACGCTCCAAGTCAAACCAGATGTCATCTTCAATATTAGAGTAAGACCTCATTTTTGGCAAAAAGACTCAATCATTAGGACTGCAGCTCGGTTTAGGCTTTCTGGTGGTAGYGGCTAAGGAATCATCCGAACGAAAATGCGCGTCCCCACCTTTCCCCCTGACTGCATTTGCCCTGGAGGATGATGAATGCCGAAGACTTCATCGAGCGCAAAGAGGTCTAGAGAAGAATGCGGGGTAACGGGGGACACTACCCAGAAAGATGGAGAAAGAGACGATCTCTGCTATATGAAGTGGAGAAAAGTCATTCTATGTACGTACTCSTGTGCAACTACACAAGGATATCGTTTGACCGTATTTCTATTGCTGATTTGATCTATGGATATTTGCCYCATTGCAGACCATACCCCTTTATTGAACCGCATGGTCATATGATCATCAATCACACCTAGACGCCAAGATCCATGGCGTCTAAGAAACATACACGTAACTCCCATCCTCTTCGCGCTCGAGGTATTCCTTCTCAATTAATTCTAGTCTTGGTCAGCGCCAAATTTCTTAAGTACAAAATGAGTAAAAAAACTTACTCTCAATATTCTTCTTGATTTCGCTAGGCTCGACAGCGCCTCTCGCCTTCGTCTGGTTGATTACCTCTGCCACGAGATTCGGATGCGTCATCGTCTTCCTGCTCTTCATAATCCGTACAATGGCAGCTTGAGTTTCGTACTGTCGATCCTGGTGAACCCTCTCATGAGTCTCCTTATTCTCTTCCTTGGTCTCCTTTAACTGRATCTGGTTGATCTTGATCCTAAATTTGGGGTCGGTGAAGGCAAGGTTCACGGTGAATGTATCGGTGTGTGCAATATCCCGTCCCTTGGGATGCTTGGTGAGGATACGGAACTTGGCGCATGCGAGTGATTGGAGCGTACGTTCGAGTTCGGCGTCTACAAGTCCCGTTGCACATTGAATATCGGGATACGATAGATGCTCTTGTTTCCTATCTTTGATCCCAAGTTCGTTGAAGAGGACGAGCACGATAGCTTGGAAGGCTGAAACGAGAAGCTCCTTCTTGCCTTTGTTGAATTGAGCGACGACAACGCTGTGGGCGAGAGCATGTTTCCACTCTAATTTGCGGCCTGTGTGTTTGTTTTTATAATGACGCTCATATTTCTCGATATGTCTTGCCACGTCGGATGGAATATTGACCTCTACCTTTGGATACGTGGGCCACGCCGCCTGGGACAGAACGCTGACTTGGAGATCAAGGGTTGATTTGCTGGTATCAAATAGTGTTTGCTTGTATGCYGCCATCTCGTCCCTAGYGAGTTCCTGATCTTTAAACATCTGCTCGAGGTTGTGGGTGAACGTAAATCCACATTCGCTCTTCAGCTTCGCAAGCATACTTCGTTCAGCATCTTGACTTGCGCTGCGGGCCATGAGGAGTCGTCGGGCAAGATCTTTCTTGTAGAAAGCTTCGAATACATCTTTCCCTTCGATGAATCTGAAAAGTTCCAAAGCTAGCTCCAATTGTCGATCCAATTCCGCGTCCTCATCTCCCGTGCTTGCCTGGCCTTGTTTCTCAGCAGCATCTCTGTCCTTTGCATCTGACAGCAGAGAACGAGGCGCTGCTTTCAAACCTCCACGAAGGAGAGTATCCATATATTTTGCAATCATCTCGCCCACTTTGGAATTATTGGTACCCCATGCGGAAGTATTCTGCCGGTCATTRATAAAGTTACCGAATGCCTCTCGAAGACTGTAAGAGAATTGCTCGTCCTTGTTGAATCCGTCACGAATAATGATATCCAAAGATTTCTTCAACTCTAGGAGGCGGAGAACCATATACTCAACCTTTTCGGTATCACGCACAATGGATGAGCCCACTGATTTGATATGACTTTCGAAAGGTTTCTTGAGCTGCAGTTGGATTTTCGAGAGGGTAAGCAGATTGTAAAGCGACTTCAAAGACAGAATATCGTTGGCGTCAATCAGCTTGGAGAGACCCATTGGGTCCAATAGTATCGCGGAACACTCCTCGATGAGAATGTTGTGTGCAGAATCGAGTAGTCCTCTTTTTGTAGTGCTGTCAAAGTTGTATGTATCGCATCGAAGTGCTTCTCGACTCAACAGTCTATCGCAGAAATGAATGTAGTCTTTCATAGAGGAATCACTGCGATCTCGTACAAATCCCTCGAAATACTGCCGAGAAAGGTCTAGGAATTTCGGCTCGAAAGACTTCCCGTAAATGCCGAAAATATGAAACATCAATATCGAATCCCTCAAGAGACCGATATCGAAGAGGTCGTTTTGGCCTAACCGATCATATTCCACAAGGTCACATATGCCTGTTACGACCTTGCCACCCAAAGATAGGCCTCCAGATGCGGCTTTGCTCTTCACAAAAACTGAGTGGCGAAATTGCTGGATACCTTGATCTTCCAATTGTAGCGCGTCTTTCGTATGTAAGAGGTAGGAGCGATCGAGATAGCTGAATATCGAACGGAGTAGAGACTTTCAAAACATCAATTAGCAATGCTCATGTACAAGAGAAGATCGTCAACGCCATACCGATTGCTCATTCCATATTGACCAGTACTTGTGTACAGCCCTGAGAGCATCCACATTGCTTGACCCCGCATCTCTCTCAATTGCAGGCAGAAGCTCTTTCTCCAGATAGGTTTTGCAGCGGTCCCTGAGATGTAGAGCGAGCTTGCTTGCCCGTTCACGGCGACAGACATCTTCCACCTTCCGGCTCAACGGGTCCAAGGCCGTGCTGGGTTGCCGCCCCTCAAGTACAGCAGATACTGCATCGTCGATCTCGTTCCATATCCTTGTGTAATAGAGCTCTGTATCTTTCTGCGGGATGGTCCTCAAGTTCTTAATAACGAGCCGCTTTGCGCCGGTATGTGGCTGGAAGTTCGTGTGCCCGCCCGTCAAATCCACGATTTTCTGGTGAGGCCTCTCCGTTACTTTGCTCATGTCGACGGCTTTCTGAAGATTGCCTGCTGAATGCGAGGTCTTCAGGCGTTTTGAGACCGAAGAGGAGATGGTTGACTGTGCGGGGTTTGAACCAGGACCTAGCTCGTGGGAGCTCGCGTTGGAGATATTCTGAGTCGATTTTGTGACGGAAGGTTTCTGCAGTAGATCGTGATATTTTCTCTTGGATGAAGACGAGGAGGATGCGGAAGGAATATTGATATTGTCGGGAGGTGACTTCTGTGAAGGCGGCATCGACCTTAGCAGGTCCCTCGATTGAAGGACATGAATGCGTGGGCAAAGAGGTCACCTTATCGATCGGATTCCCGGGAGATTTGCAAATGATATTTTGTATTCAAGAAGGCGTAGCCGCGAGAATGAATTCGCTCGTCAACATCCTCGAAGAATCTTGGAATCTTGGTTGGAATTCGAATTATCACGCTCGGGACTAGCAACGACGCGGTACTGCAGATGGATGATGTTTGGTGATAACGATCTTCCGGCCTTTATCGCCGAAGCAGGGGTCACGGAGACATCACGTGCGACAGGTAGGACAAGAACCAAAAAGGAAGAACCAAAAAGGGGCCATGATTCATGATTGATCATTGATCATTGATCCTGCCGATTGCTTTCTATCCACTAATCTTGCATTACATAGTCTTCGGAGGTTGAGAATTCTCTGCTCCTCCGCCAGGTCAATTTATTATGCCAACAYGCTTGCATCTCTAGGCATCTATGCTACTTAATATACACAATTCTCACCACTTTTACACGTCAGGTAAACGCCGTAAACGATGATTTTTTGGGAATGACTTGCTCCTCAAACTGTTTCGTGTTAGCTCATTGCAAGCTTTCTACCAGGAAAGAGAGCTTACTTCTAGAAAACCAGTAAAGGTCACGAGGAGCATGAACGAGTCAGCCAGATCTTCAATTTGCTGGGAGACCTTAACCCCAGCAACAAGCCCCGCTGACTTTTTGAGAACAGCAAGGACAGAGAGGCGGTTGTCGGTAAGGAAGCGTCGTCCTTGTTCCAGAGTCTGCTCGTTTTGGGCTCCTCTGCTGAGCAGTGCTGCGCATATCACGCGCATGATCGCTGCCAGAAGGCTGTAATGCTTGCTCACGGCATCGGGTCCTTCGATGTCTTTATCAATTAGTACACATCGCAAGAGCATGTGGGTACAGAGGACATACCAACTCCCAAATCAGGATCTATGCCAAATAAACCAGACTGTTTGACTGAATGAAAAAGCCCGGCATTCAGAACAGTGGCAGCTCCAAAACGAGTCTGCGATAATTGGAGAAGCAGCGCGAGCTTTGCATTGAAATATGAAAGCTGCATATCCACATCTAATTCTGAATTAGCTAGCACCACATGTCAAAATGTTGAAAACATACCCTCTGCCGCCGTGTCCCGCAAATCATTGGGAAAATTCTGGATAGATCCAACAAGGATTGACACAAAGTTGAGTCTCGTGAGAGATTCTATGATGTATTTTGAATCCTCACGCTTGCCCATGCTGACAAGTACGCTCAAGACGAGTAACGCTGCAATCCTGCATGTTGGTTCGCTCGCATACGCATCCTCGCAGACCACATCGATGAATCGATCTCCGGCTGATTTAATCGTTTGGATATTGTGCCGACGACGAACGCCTGGCATGCTAACGACGTCTGACATGCCTATCAAATACCGATAATTGATACTGTAGAAGTATTCCTTCAGAGCCGTTTGAGAACCGAGCGAATTGATGGCCTTGAGTGATACATGGAATAAATGAAACAATCTGTCACTGACAAGATCTCCCATGTCGCTTTGCTTGAAAGATTCGGAATCAAATTCAAGGTTGAATATCACAGCTTTAGCGAGCTTTGCAAGCTCTGTAGATTCCAGAGCACTGTCGAGGCTGCTTTCCAATCGTGGCAAAATCGTCTGTAAGGTCCGTAGTAGGATCGCTGTCTTAGGTGTCCTCTCAAAATCGCCGCTACCAATTATCAAGAGCATCAATTGCACCCACACTTGCAAGGTCCTTAACTGGGCGGCGCGAATTGCCTTCACTTTGTTGTCCACAGTGAAAAAGACATATATCTCTTGTGCTTGTTGCTCTATTACTCCTACTTCTGGGGAATCAGTAGGTCTGTTTTTCATAAGTTCGGCACGTCGTAGCACGAGAACTTCGTTGATTTTTTTTAGGTTAAAAGTAGACACGGGGTCGCCATCGTTGTCTAGGCAGGCACGGAAATCGATATCTCCAAAAGCAGATGGATTGGATGGTTTTCGCGGTAAACTGTATTCGGGCTCCATAAAGTCAAAAAGATCGAAAATTGAGGCGTGCGGGTACATTTGACCGTCCTCGAACCTGGTTGAACCCATCAAAGTTTCAGATATACGCTGTTTTAGAGACGGTAAATGACTTCTTGCGACCTGGCGGAGTTCCGACGAGAAATATTGTAGCACAAGAGAACGTCTGCTCATGAAATTGGACAAACAGGAAGCAGAAGATGATGCTAGAAACTCTGCATCAGCAAGCTCTAGTCTGTCCCAAAGCGTGTCATGTTGAATCGGGGCTTCACGAGCCATCATTTCGAAGAATGTGTTGTTGGACCGCATCTCGGCCATGACTATATCTGATGATATTGGCGATGACCATAGCTCTTTCAACACTTGCAGGCCTTTATAATTTAGAGACACAAGCCAACTCGACATGCCAAAATCATCTAATAAGGGTGATGCGACGACGAGGYTCAATATGGTGTGAAATAGTGATATCCCGCGGCTAAATGATCCGTCAGGTTCAACCGTCACATTGTTATCACCACATTGAAATCCGAGAAGAAGATGAGCCAAAGTGGGTCGGTCCGGAGACGCATGGAGAGARGAGATTAGGAAGTCAAGTATCTGAACTTGGACTTCATATTCTGAGGAGTCAGGGCCCCGGGCTGGATCGATGCTCGAAGTCATCRCCCCAAGAAAGATCTTCGATACTCCTTCCGCATCCTCTTCCAGGGCGGCAAGCGCTTTGTTCCGCTTGTGACCTCTTCTTAGGCCTACAGAAGTAGCAGATGTAAGCCTTGGAGAAGCCGACAGCCTTCCGAGCAGCTGTAGTGATGCAATGATAAGCTCTGTGTGGCCGGTACCGCAATATCGACCCAAATCCGGGATAATGGAAAGGTGRCTAAGGATAGCATCCTCAAACGATGCGAACGAAGCATTAGGAACAGAGCCTCGGTACGATGAGTGCGACTTCATCAAGGGTTTAAGAATGTCCAGATATGTCGGCTGCAGGTCCAATATCGAGGAGAGAACGTGGATGCCTGTCAGAATTGAGTTTACTAAAGGCGAGTCTGGTGCGGCTGAAGCAACATCGTTCTCATCTTGTTGGATTGCTTCAAAGAGAGCATTTGCAACCTTATCATTGAATAGCCACTCCATYACTCTCGAAAATGGATGGAGTTGAACGTAAAGTTCTAGAGTCGAAGTACTGATGGCTGCGTCAACAGCGATGTTGGATTCACTTGCGAAAATGACCAAGTTTTCGTTGAAGCTGTCGAGGCAAGTCCTAACAAATTCCAGGCAAGTTAACCTCAGAAGCCTCTGTGGAGCGACGTCACCTAATTCAGCCACTCGAGTGCCGAATATTTGTCCTAGTACATAATCGACATATGGGTCGATGCCAGGCATCCGAGTGGTGATGCCCAATGATTCAGGAAATGGTAGGTAGTCATTCAGTGGTGATTCATCTTCATAGGGTGACACTAGTACTTTGAGGAGCTGGACGAATGCATTTGGTTCTTCATAACCAGTTGTCAGACCTTTGAGAATTGAACCAGCCGTAGAGGCTGAGCTCGGTGTTCCTCCTGAGGTTACTGCCTTKGGTGCAGAACTCCCAGGGGCATATGCTCCTGAAATCCATATGTCAAGAGTCGACCAAAGAGTTTCCCCACTCTGTCTCGATTTATGGCTGAGGAGTGATCGCAAGGTATTGAATGCACAAGCTCTGAGGCGTGGTCCTATACCGCTGCTAGCGAGTTGAAATAGGAGCTCGATAATATGAAACGAAGGATGCTGCGACAAGAAATTTCTCACAGCAGCACTCTCAGTGCATAAGCGAGTGATCAGGCGCAGATATGATTCTAGCATCATTGACGACTCAGGCTCTACCTCAGCGAAATCGCTGTGTGCCTTCCCTGGACGGTATGTCTGGGGCTGCGGGAGAGCTGGACGATCGCGAATTTTTTCTGAGAAGAAGTTGAGCTCCTTGAAAATCTGATTCCAGGATAAGGAATGCGTCCTTCTCATCTTGCCTGATGACTGTGGTCCATCTTCTAGAAGAAATTCGTGGGCGGCGGTTGCGCATTCTTCGTCTTCTGAAATGGACTGGAGCATCTCGCAGAAGGCGGTCACCAGAGGCGTAGATGCTCGTCGCGATGCCCAGTGCACGAATCCCATCAGGGCGCCATCTCGAACTTCCCAGAAGCCCTCCAAAGCGGCCTTCGGCCGGCCTTCAAAGGCGAACGATATGATAACCAAGAATCTCTCTAAATCAAGATCATGGTCATGTTCCTTGTTGAGCTGGCGTTGTTCATCCTCATCTGTCCTTAGCTTTCTCARYACATCTGGGAGGTTTGTGATGAAAGCTTCAATGAAAGCTTCCAGCTGTTCCATCATAGCCTCTACGAAGAAGCTTCTAAATGAGACTTGCCCATTTAACATGACGGGKGTCTTCCGCTGCAACCACTGGCGCAATCCCTGCCGAGCTGGATCTTGCCAATCCAAAGGCTGCGTGTCGGCTGCGAGGCTTAAGAGGAAATCAAATGCACCGTCTTTCAGTGCATCTGTGAACTGCTTGGATCTTTGTCTGATTTCTAGACCTTGTATTAGCAGACGGATKTATTCAGCTCCACAACACTATTTTTCCTTACCGTCTTCTAACTGATTCTCCGGGATGGTTCCATCATTTAGTTCCACGTACCACCCACTATACTCTGCAAGCCACCACACTTTGAATGCAGCATGAACATACGATATTGACCAGGTAGTTTGCTCTGTTTGCGCGAAGATTCTGTCGTTCAATGATCTCGCATCGGCCACAGTTCCTCCTCCTTCCGGGCTACCAAAACGTGAGATGAAGGCTGCAAGGGCTGGAAAGTAATGCACTAAGGAACCACGTCAGTCATTCAAGGCGYACCATTTCAAAGTTTGCTCTAAAGTAGGCAAATGGTAAAGATTCTGACGATACTGCGGGGAATTGGCGCTTACGAAGTAGGTTGTCRTATCGATCTACTTTCTTAAGTGTATCAAGAACAAGGCTGAAATCTCCAACAACAGAGACGTCCAATTTCACAAGCCAGAACACAATGAGTCCYAGAGATTCGTGCTGYACAACGAGGCTTGCCTGCTGGAATTGGATAGCTTCCAAAAAATCCGGTTGCTGCGCCTTACCCAGGACAGGCGCGCTGTTCAACTTGTCTGCGAGTCCCTGAAGCCATGTCCTGATATCTCCCATTCCAAACAAGCACTTTTGAATATAGTGTGTTGTAGATCTCTCCGGAAAAATAATGCTGGATATCCTTCCTCGCAGAACACCCCGCACCTCCTCGTCTAGGTCTCTATCTGCCGCTAGCTGAACGAGTGTCCGTAAACAATCGAGAAGACATCTCCGGCGCTGGTGAAATTCAATGATGGCGGTAATATAGGGCGATTGACCAGATGTATCCGCGTCCTCTTGAGACTCTAGGAAGAGCTTCGCCGCATCGAGCTCGTCAATATTCAGGTCGTCAGCAACCCGCAGAGATTGGGTTTGAAATTCTTCGTTAACTGTATACTGATCGCCAGATACATCGAGCTTTCCTGTGTCCTCTTGCATCAGCACTGCCTAGGCACCTTTTCTGCGGTGGGTATTGATTGGTACCAGTCGCCAAACTTCGCCGGCTTGCTTCATTCCGCACCCTCCTATCCAGCAGGCTCTTAAAAGCTTCAGCATGGGCATCGATTCGGGCGGTAAGTCTTTCCAGGTCTAACAGCTTTATCTCTGATAAAGCAACAAGGTCAGCATGCAGAGCTTCGAGGCTCTCCAAGCTAGCCAAATCTGCCATTGCGGTTTTCGAAGCGCCGAAACGATTAAATGATAGCCCGCGTGGTATGGAATCGCAGCCGTGGTGGAACARTCATGGATGCGGTAGAAGTGGCCGTGTACAGTCGTGATGTACAGTACATGTACTTGATGTTGCGGTGGTGTCTAGAGGGGAGGGGTTGCATGATTGTTGACTTCAGGATGTTGCCGTTGCCGGATCGCGAAAAAAAGCGCGTTTGCCAGCCTCGCAGCCTTGTCTCGTACTGTACCTACGTCCTTACACACCTACCATGCCTTTTCATAGCACTTGCACCAATACCTGGCGATTGGATTCACTTTAGGATTCGCTGCTGCCTCGGTGCAATCATTTGAACGCCTTTCAACTTGGATTCGCCAATTCTCTTCGACTCTGTTCCCAAGCCTGTACCCTCCAGCTTCTCCACCGGCACCCCTTAAAATGCGAGCACGTCGCCGCCCTCAAGATGAAAGATAGGAAGGACGATTCTCAGGAGCTTCGCCTCTCTGCTGTCTTAGGTATTAAGAAGGGCATTCCTGACGGCAAACTACGCGAGACRGTACTGACATTACACAAAGAATCCATCAAGGGCGGTATCAAGCAGCGGACGGATGCCGTCAAGAGTAAGCCCCTTCTCTCTCTCTCTCTCTGCGACATGTACCGGCTGCTAAATACTTCGAAGATCTGAAAACATTATTCGACCCGAATTACTCTGCCAATATGTAAGCGTTCTTTCCGAAGCTTTCCGAATATCCCCAGTAACAATTGATTAGCGGCGTTCTCCAAGACAAGGCATATCACAAAATCTACGAAGTCCTCTACAATGCTGTACTTTCCGAGAAGGTCCTCTACTTGTCAGCGAAGAAAAGCACGGAGGGGGCAGCTAAGACACGCCTCGAGGCCTGTGCTGATGCCCTCCGCGTTGTGGTGAGAGCGGGGACGCCGCTACTGAAAGTGAAGACTATCGAGTCCATCGTGGATCATATCACACAAACGCTACCTACTGGAGATAATGAATATTGTCAGCCCCTGGTTCAACACTATCTGCAAGCACTGAACGCCGTCTTTGAGCATTCCCCAAACATCGAGCGCCTCAAAAAAGAATACTGGTTTAAAGTCGCTGACTTCTGTGTTAATGGCATCAATCAGTATTTAGACGCCCATGACGGAGAATCATCTGGCCTGGTCCACAGTTCCTCCGGTTTTGGATCCAGTTATGTTTCTGGTTCCATGGCTAGGTCTGGGATCCCCAACGGCCGTATTCAAAAGCGAACTACCTCTATATCCAGACAGAATGCGCAAGAGATCTTGCAGACTCTCTATTTACTTGTTTCTGCATCCAACACACCCATTGAAGATAGATTTCATCCAGTAATGGAGAGTGTTGTGCGCTTGTTGCGAACTCTTGGCACTAGTGTCAGCCAGATGCATCAACTCGCCTTGTCCATTGCCAATGCTATACTCTCCTACGCTTGCATAGATCAGATCGTCTTCTCGCAGTCTGTYGCTCAGGAGCTCATTCCGGTGATCTATCGTTTCTGGCAAGGAAAGCTTATCGCTAAAGAGGATAAGATGCTAAATTTGGTGAGGGATGAAGTGATTATATTTCTATTTGCCGTCCATCCGCATCTGGAGAAAAAACTAATGGGCGAGGGAAACAATGACACCCTGAGCTTGTTAGAGACTCTTTCAGATGTATTCAAGTCCACCTACACGGGAAAGTCTGAAAAGGACCAAYTACAGCTAGACGACCTCGAAATGATTGACTGCGGCGCGGAAGCAAGCACCACTTCACCCTTCTCTCTGAATTCCTACCGACTGCGGCCACACAATATTGGTGCCGAGCGCAATTGGGGAATTCTTCAGGCCATTGGCCTATTAGAGCGCCTCGTCATTCTCGGCCGCCGAAGTAGACAGGCACCGAAAAAAGAAGGCCATGAACTGGAAATCGAACTACATCCTCGCAAGCGCCAACGGGTTGCTCAGAGCTCGGATAGAATAGCTGATTCGTTGGAGTCAGAGGATGTAGATTCACGGGCTTTGGCACTGCAGATACTTCCGTTTATTATCCAAGATTGCCAATTGTCAGCCACCGAGTTGAGGGAGATCATGCCTCACCTTCGGGCATGCGTATCCGACAAGAGAGGGAACATTCCGTCGTGGGCATTACTTGCACTTGCAAGGCACGTAACACGCGAAATTAATCTAAAGCTAAAAGCTAATAAGTTTTTAYAGTTGCACATATCAGAAAGCTGCGACCGAGATCAGCTCTACTTACTGGATGGGTGCTTGGCATCTCGGCGCCAAACTACTGACACTTTCGAATACATGCCGAGCTGCCGCCCTACAACTTCACTCAATTCTGGCCCAGAACCTTGTCGACTACCATGAYATAGGAGAAGACGTAAATGGAATGATCACGGCAGCTGATATCAGTGGCCCTGCAACCATCTGCGACTCTGCTATTTCTCTCATGTCCCACTTGCTCAGTGCCAGAATCACGGAAGTTCCAGGGGCTAGTCTTGAAACATCTCATTATACCATTCGATGGCTATTCGCAAGATGGGACCCAGGTATGTTATACTTTCATCTCCACTGAGCGAGCTAATTTTTAAAAGCCGACCGCGACTTTACTACAAATCACGCAGCGCATGTACAACCGCTTCATGTTTCAAATTTACTCCGGACTTGCCTCGGTTTGCACCATATGGACATGCAGTCAGACACTTCGTTCCCTTGCGGGCCTCTTCAGCAGGCGTGGCAGCGCTATAAGGATTATCGGGGGGTCCTTCATTATCTATTGCTCCTGGAAGAGCCAGAGGTATCAGTCAGAGCTTCTTGTTCTACGTGCCCAACGCATGGAAAGTCTGGAGAGAATGTCTACATTCTGGACACTGCATACTTCCACTCTACCCGGAAGGTGATTCTCGAACTCCTCTCCCCGGCTTGCAACAAGCTTCATCAAAGTTGGAAATCCGATGAAGTTAGACGTTTTGATCGTTCGTCGCTTCCTTCCATCGAAGGTTTTCGCAGCGCGGTCAATAGCTGTATCACAATGCTACTCTGCATGACTCATTTTTCCAAAAATAGTCTGCCACAGCTGCGTGATTTTGAAGCACGCCTGCTTGAGCTGTGCAAGGCGGTYATCACATTCCCCGGCGAAGTAGAAGCGAGTGACCCCGAAAAAGCTCAAGCTCTTACCGACAATTTCTTGCAATGCATACAACCTTACTTGCCCACATGCGGGTCTGACCAGTTTTCTCAGCTAGAGAAAGAAAACTCGCATCTACTAAGCTTTCTCACCACTGTCACAGAAGATTTCAGTAAGCGACGCGTTGTCCTTGACCCTTTGCCTTCAGAGGCAATCCACGATCCGATGGATTTGGACGACGAACTCTCTACGCAACAGAGCCATGGTAAGGCTGATCCYAACAAGGCGGTGCTCCCAAGGCAAAGCATGGCCCTAGCAAGATCGCCAGCAGCGTTCTATTTTGTAACATTTGAGCGCTTACTTTTAATAAATGCGGTTTACTTGACACCAGAAGTCGCAGGGTTCATACCCACTACCTTTGTGGACCAATTCGTCCAATTGCCCGATGAAAAATTATTGCTTAGTCGCAGCCTATTGCACGAAGTCATTAACTCTAATCTCGCCCTTAACGTCACGGACGTGGCTCGGCTACTTGAGCGTATCGGAGAACTCATTCAGTCCCTCGAATTCCTCCGTTGTGAAGTTGCATTAGCACTGTGTCTTGACCTTCTTGTCAGCTTGGGGCCTCTGTGGTCGACAGACGACGACGAAGATCGTCTAGACAACTTAGCATATAGCTTCTACCATTACTTTTACGAGAGTCTTCAGGACACTGCTCTAGGAAACCAAAGTATGTCAGTAGAGGTACAGAAAGGCATCGCCGATTTGCTTTTGCTTTATCTCAAGAGACCACAAATTCTTGACGAAGAGTCTCCTCTGCCCTCAGCCCGGTCCATCCTCTTTGGTCTAATCCAGACAGGCTTCACTCCAACTAGATTTTATATCGGAGACCGCCTTCCTGGGATGTTTCGTTTATTTGATCAGGAAGATCATGAAGGTGTATACGGCGACCTCCTTGATATCCTACCCAATGATCCGAATGAGATTGAGGGTATATCATTCCGTCTCTATGCTATCGCGAAGCTAGCTTCTGAATGGCCAATTTTGTTGCGGCGATGCCTGTATGGTATCTTGGAGACGTCCCGCAACGTTGCAGAGTCACTTGTCCATGCGACAAGATGCCTCTCAGTCGTGTCGAGTACCCTCAAACTGAAAGGCTCACGGGAACTCTTCGCAYTATTTGCGCCACAGCTTCTGTTTACCTGGCTGCATTCAGACACTACACCAGGCGTCGAACCAACTCCGGATACAATCCCGGAATTTGACACGATACCATTTCAAATCTTCGGGTTCGACGACCTTCGGAATCTCATTGAAGACACTAAGGAGGAGATCACAAGCCTGATGGTGATGTATAGTCACGACAAAGGCGTACAACAAATTGCTAACATTCTTGGCATGAAAGATGATGTTCTTTTGAAGACTTGCTTTTTTAAAGTCATGGGATATGCAATTGCTAAAGATGCAAAGTCTAAAGTTGACCAACCCTCAATCGCAGGCAGGGTCAGAAAACGCCTTGGGCAGGAGTCTTTCCTCCAATGTGTCAATCTACATTTCGTGGAGATTATGGCTGTATTCTTCAGCACTGGRGATTCAAGCGAGAAAGTCGAAAGGGAATTCTTGAAAAACCACAAATCTACCGCGGAAGTTCTAGCGGAGATCAACGCATTGAACTCCTCCTCGATGAAGCTGCCACCGAATCAGCAGCCCTTTTTCAGGGACAAGTATCTATTCGCCCAGATTGATCGCTTATGCAATTGGACCGAATTCGAACCTAACACTATCTTCCAGCCTGTCCTGGTGACTTTCATCGCTCGAAAGCTATTTGGTACTATTCATTCGGCGTTGGGATCCCTGCATGCTTGCTCGGTTCTGCGCAAGGTTCGAACTCTGATCGCAGTGGCTGACAGTTCCGCGGTCTCAGGCTATCCTCTAGAAATGTTATTACAAGCAGTTCGCCCATTTATCAATGACGCCTTATGTGCCAATGACGCTATCGCGATTACTCAATACCTTCTGGCCCACGGTTCCGAGTATCTCACAAAGGTACCTTCTTTTGTCGCCGGTACTGCCCTAGCCATCCTTGGTTCACTCAGAGCCTTTTCAAAGACGGAACGACCTAGTAGCACCCAAGAAAGTCAACACCGGACTACCATATCCCGAGTTCAGGACTTTCATCAATGGCTTAGAACATTTCTTGCTGCTTACGATTCTCCAATATTAAACAGCGAGTCCAGAGGGAGCCTTCAAAAGCTTCTAACCTTTGCTTATGAAGCTGAGTGGGTGGGAAATGCCGATTCTGGGACACCTGAAAGTGAACTCTTAGTCCAACTATTACAAGACGACCAATTGAGCAGGCAGATGCTTAGCCGGCCATCTCGAGAATTTGCGCTTAGCATGCTCTGCTCAAGCTTCCAGGTTCCGTCGTCCTTCCGGAGAGATGTGCTAGGCGACGATAGCGCTGCAATTGCAAATGCTGTGGCCGTATTGAAATCATGCAGAAGTAAATCTCCCGGCAAGGAGTATTTATCGTGGGCTGGTAGGGTTCTTGGGCGAGCTTTTGCAGCGTCGGGCCTCGTTCATCAAGAACTCTTGAGGGAATCATCGTTGGCCAATGTTAGAGACCTTGCGCCAGCCTCAGAAGAGCATGAAACCTCGGTTGCTTGCATCATTAACTTATTGCAAAATCTCGCCTTAGATTATGACGGAGCCCATGCRGGTCTTGCTGAGACTGCTTTACGTATTATTTTGGCAACACCTAATGACAAGGTCGCAGAGACATGCGAGAAAACTCTGAATCAGGGGCTTCTGGTCGCCTCGCTGTGGGGTTCTCACAAGGTGCCGCCATCAGACAACCCGCGTCGCAAGAATGACAAGTGTCGGGATGATCCACACGAACCAAATGCAATTCTTAGGGAGCATTGGCTGCGTGATCTCGCTATTGCCCTCGCAAGCTCTGCTCCTGATGAATCTTTGCTATGCGCATTAGTCCCAATTCTGCAGGAAGTGCCGCTCTTTGCAGAACAAGCCTTCCCGTTCATTGTCCACATTGTTCTCTCGACTTCAGGTCGGAGTCATTCTACGGTGAAGAAGGATCTGTCGGCATCTCTTATGAGCTGGTTCAGAGATGTCCCTGGTGTGGATAAGAACAAGCTGAGAGTTCTCATCAACACTCTGATATATCTTAGAACACGCCGCCTGCCGAAAGAGAAATCATCAGCAGACAGATCATACTGGCTTGAAATCGACTACATGCGAGCTGCAGGCGCTGCAACTCGGTGTGGCATGTATAAAACCGCCCTCCTCTTTGCTGAAGAATATTGTTCAGCGCCGGCAAAAACCTCTCGCCGTTCTTCTGTAAACCAAAGTCTCGGRCAGTCAGAAGTATCGAATGAAATGCTGCTCACTATCTTCCAAAATATCGATGATCCTGATTCTTACTACGGAGTCCAGCAAGAGGCCAACCTGAGCACAATCTTGGCGCGGTTTGAATACGAAAGAAATGGGCCTAAGAGCCTAGCGTTCAGAAGTGCACAGTATGATAGTCATTTCAAGAGAAAAGATCCTGCTTTGAGTCGCGATACACAATCCATCGTCAAAGCACTGGATAATCACAGTTTAAGCGGGCTCTCGCACTCTCTTCTTCTCCAGACYCAAGAATCTRCCGGAATAGGTGCAGCTTCTCTTGACTCTATGTTTCAAACAGCCAGAAAGCTCGAACAATGGGATCTGCCGGTACCAAACTCTTGTAGCAACAATGCAGTGACAATTTATAAGGCCTTCCAGTCGATACAAACCGCGGYGGGCCATGGTACAATCTTCCAAGCTATCAACGACGGGCTCAATTGTACCATGAACACTTTGATAGGACAGGATCTAAGTGCAAATGCTCTTCACGACTCTCTACAAACTTTAGCAGCTTTAGTCGAGATGGACGAAGTATTGAGTACTCGAGGCACTGATGGTATCCATGGTTCTCAACAAATCGAGGGCATGCTATCCCGATTTCAAAATCGCTCGCAATGGATGAAAATTGGCAGGTGAGCGAGTATAAGCAAAAGAACAATTTGAATTCGTGACTAACCTATCCTAGGTTCGAAGATATCAGCCAAATACTATCCTGCAGAGGAACGACATTAAGCATGCTCAGTCAGCAACCCAAATTGCGGGATCTGCTCGACCTAAATTTAGTCGACACTCGTCTAGTAGAGGTCCGAACTGCTCTATTTTCATCGACACTTAATCGCGCTCATAATGCTTTTCAAGAATCATTGTCTCTCGCTACATCACTCATCGATCTGATTCCTGCATGCCAGGAAGTATCGTTGAACCTTGAGGTCGCAATCAAAGTAGAAGCTGCCAACGCCTTATGGGATCACGGGGAGATGGCGCCATCTATTGGAATGCTACGAGACCTAGACAATGCAGCCTCTCTGAAAAAACAAACACTATCCGTGGGCCGCTCAGATTTGCTCTCCAAAACTGGTTATCGGGTTTCTGTAGCAAGATTGGAGAAGGCTGACCAGATTATCGACAAGTATCTGAAGCCCGCGCTCAGGGAACTCAAAGGAGAGACACGTGGGAGCGAAGCTGGYCAAGTCTTTCACCAATTCGCAGTCTTCTGCGACCAGCAACTGCAGGACGCAGATGCCCAGGCGGATATGGAGCGATTGGAGAGAATGAGCCAAAGAAAAAGAGATGAAATGGCGCGATTAGAGAAACTTGTCAGAAATTCTACCTCTCGAACTGAGCAGAGCAAATATAGAAAAGAGCATTCCGTTGCGCGGTCGTGGCTCAAAATTGACGAGGATGACCTTCAACGCCACATTGCTAACAGAGACCAGTTCTTAGGCCAGAGCTTAGAGAATTATCTACTTGCTCTGACTGCCTCTGACGAACATGACAACGTCGCCCTTCGATTCGCAGCTCTTTGGATGGAGCATGCTGAGGAAGATATCGCTAATGAAGCTGCCCTGAAGTATCTCGAGCACGTCCCAAGTCGAAAATTAGCACCTCTAGCAAACCAGTTCACCTCGCGTCTTCAATCTTCCGAAGCAAAATTTCAGCACCTACTTTTCACTCTTGTGATGCGGATCTGTACAGATCATCCTTATCATGGAATGTACGTCGTCCATGCTGGAAATAATACCAGACCAAGACCCGAAGACGAAGCAGCGGTGTCGCGTTTTACCTCCACGCAAAAGGTTGCCAGGCACTTGGGCGCAGACAACAAGGCTGCCCCGACATGGAATGCAATAACCACCACTAACAAGGCTTACGTTCATCTCGCTGGTGAGAAAGACGAACAGAGATACAAATCTGGACGAAAGATAGCGATCAAAGATTCTCGGGCGGCYACAAGCCTAAATAAAGRAATATACAAATCTAGGATCCCGCCACCTACGATGGCCATACCGCTTGCTGCAAATCTCGATTATTCTAAATTACCCCTGATGCACAAGCTGGAGCCGGTCATGTCTATTGCATCTGGTGTCAGCTCGCCAAAGATAATCTCTGTCCTTGCCAATAATGGAGCCAAATTCAAGCAGTTGGTGAGTTCTRTTTGATAAATTGGGACGGCAAGATTGGACTAACTATCTTAGGTCAAAGGAAGCTCTGATGATTTGCGGCAAGACGCTATCATGGAACAAGTCTTCGAACAAGTGAACAACCTTCTCAAGACAAGCCGATCGACTCGTCAGCGGAACCTGAAAATTAGAACCTATAAGGTCGTGCCTCTGACCGCGGTTGCTGGAATCATTGAATTCGTAGCAAACACGACGCCGCTCCACGAGTATCTGATGCCTGCCCACGAAAGGTACAACSCTAAGGATCTGACGGGGCAACAATGCCGTAAGGAGATCAGTGACGTACAAACTCAGTCAGTGGACGTGAGGATTCGAAAATTCCGTAGTGTCACAGAACGCTTCCATCCAGTCATGCGATATTTCTTTACCGAAAACTTCACGGATCCCGACGAATGGTTCGTGAGGCGTCTAGCCTACACAAGGAGCACTGCCGCGATTTCAATGCTTGGACATGTGCTTGGACTTGGTGACAGGCATGGCCATAACATYCTTCTCGACTCTCAGAGCGGAGAAGTCGTTCACATTGATCTTGGAGTTGCTTTCGAAGCCGGTCGGATCTTACCAGTACCGGAACTTGTGCCATTCCGCCTGACTCGTGATATTGTTGACGGTATGGGGATTACAAAGACTGAAGGCGTCTTCCGCCGATGTTGCGAATTCACTCTCGAGGCTCTAAGGAAAGAGGCTGACAGCATCATGGCCATCCTTGACGTCTTGAGATACGATCCCCTCTACAGCTGGTCCGTCTCTCCAGCTCGGATAGCAAAGTTGCAAGAGGGCATGGCTGCTGCCGCGAATGCCAATATCGAGAGAACCGAGGAGGCTGTGAACGAACCTGGCGAAGCAGACAGGGTCCTGGGTGTCGTCACCAAAAAGCTCACCAAGACATTGAGTGTGACAGCAACTGTGAACGACTTGATCAACCAAGCTAGTGATGAGAGAAATCTGGGTGTACTATATTCTGGTATGGACGCTTTTTYGTGATACCAATTTGCCGATACTAACTGCATTAGGATGGGCTGCATATGCGTAACAGGTCAAGCAATCTCTAACTTCTAGCATTTGATAAATGACTGGCATCTTCTCAATGTCCAAGCTAAATATGATACCCCTCTGTTCATTATTTTCTCCTTTCAGCATGCAAATATGCGTATCAGCGAATATACATTCAGGTATAGATATTAGGAGTTTAGGGATTTACTAAGGAACGGGCGAGGAAAAGGGGCAATAGGCTTCGGAGGTGTGACCACCAATAATCGTTCATACGAAACTCAATTGTTGAATTCTATCTGACGAATGGAATCAAAAATGAAAAGTCAAAGAAGAATCATAAGCCTCGAGGGTACTTACGAAGATCAATCTCTCCTTTCWCRTCTTTCGTCAAAGTGTCCATCCCGAGAGCCCTGTTATGTCATTTAGGGCAGGACTACGATTTTCCCACCAGCCGAATTCGCGTCCATCACACGATGTGCTTCGACGATATCGTCAAGGCCAAAGACCTTGCCAATCTGAATTTTCATTTTCCCCTCTTTGATTTGTACCGCAAGATCATCGAGGGGCGTAGCCATAAAGTCCTCCGGGCCTCCGGCGTAGGTCGTTAGATTAACAGCAGTTGGGATTGATTCCATAGGCTTGAAGTCATCCATACTCCATTTGTTACCGACGACTGTGGGTCATTGATTGTCAGCATTCTTAATCCTTGCAAATTCTGCGCGACAAAGTCCAAGCCACGTGAGATAAGGGTTTGAAGGTCTTRGGGGTCCTTACTGCCCGTCATACARACGCTTCCGCCTTCATTTGCGCACTGAAGGGAGTCCCCCAAAGTCGTTGTGCCAACGAGCTCCAATACCTTGTCAAATTTCTCTGTCATCTTATTGGCAATAGTGCCATTATCAACGACAACTTCATCTGCACCGGCAGCTTTCAACAGACCCTCTCGATCCGCTCTCCTCGACGTAGAAGCAACAAAGGCACCATGATTTTTTGCGATGGCAGCTGCAGCTAGGCCAACTACATGAGGTTAACACCATGTCTTGCACAGTTTGCGCCCCGGAAATTATTGCGCATAACTCACCAGAAGTCGTCCCGCCCCTCACTAGCAATCGATCTCCCTTCTTCAATCTAAGCGCCTTGAACAAAGAGCCCCAAGCCGTCTGGAGCATTTCAGGGATAGCACCCAAGACCTCCCACTCCAATTGCGTTTTCACGACCTGCACATTTCTCACCGGAACGCAAGTGAACTCGGCATAACCCCCATCAAAGGCTCTCCCAAGACCGCCCATCGCAGTCGCCACGATCGCGCCTTTGGAGAACTCGCCTCCAGGACAGGATTCAACGATGCCTGTGGCCTCGATGCCCAAGACGCGAGGGAAGGTGACAACATTCATCGAGTGCCCTTGTCGGGTGAAGAGCTCGGAACGGTTGAGCCCAAAGGCTTTGATGCGAATGAGGACTTGGCCTGGTGTTGGGGTTGGGATTGGGCGTTGTTCGATTTTGAAGACTTCAGGGCCGCCAGCCTCGTAGATGACTGCTGCTTTCATTGTCGCCATGTTGATATCTAGGATAAATTGATAAGTCTTTTGAGGAGTTGTCTAAAAGTCGCAGGGTGATAGATAGGTAGTGTTGCTTGAGGAGCCTTATCTCAGAGCTTATGGGRAAACATAGATTAGATATAACCTATATATGCTTCTAGAGGACCTTAGCTACTATAAGCTGCTAGATGCTTTAATTGCTTAAGTCCGTCGTTCCTTGCTAATTTTTGGTGCTGGTAGGAGGGAGATCGGATTGATCGCCAATCACATTCGTGGGCCCCGYACATSAAGGCGTATTACCAGGAACTAGGAAAGCACGACTATTTGATGACATACTCAGTCTTGGTGAGTAAGCCATGTCTTTGCATTTCAAAGCGCAATTCGCTGATCCCCATCGTTCTTGTCGATAGTTCACTATCACGTGCAGCGTCTCCTTTCCTATTGCAGCTCTTCTCAACTCCGCGATAAAGTCTGAATTGAGTAATACTCAATGGTAAAACTTACAATAATGCCAAAACACCATGGATGGAGAGGCTTGGAGAACAAGGTGGGACAAGAACGTGCGCGCCACGTGACTCACACATACTAAAAGAGCCAGCCGAACTGCAAAGTCAACCTAACCCCGACGACAACAAGGACAATAGGCCGGGTCTCGGTCTGAAGCTTTCAGAGAGCTGATCTGGTATGGAATGYGTCTCGCCTTCTGTAGTCGARCTCTGCGGAGACTTTTCGCGAAGGCTYGTTCACGCTTTCCGATTCAACACGCCGGTAGACGCGCCCAGGCATGACTGGGATTGTTCCTGCCCGCATGTGTCTGGTTTCAATTAGCTGCATACAGTTTCTCGCACCTTCCTGGTATCTCCCTGAGAGTTGGATTTCGCTACTTGCAATCTCTGCGGGTCATTCTGCTGCTTGTCAAGCTTGGGCCAGCTTGGATGGCGTGCGTGACTTCGCGACGAGCTCCTGCCCTTACAGCATTTCTGTCAAGTGATAGCAGGCGTTTGAATTAGTGCCATTGATATAACTCAACRGTTTGTCATTAGGTGTCTGCATTGCCTATTCTGGATTTTGGAAACGCTCTTAGTGTTGCAAGCACGCTCTTTAAGATAGGCGACATCTCGAGACTCCTTTATCTTCACCCCACGCCCCTCATTTCTGATATTGTGTCAATCTGTGATTATGTGACTTCTTCAGGTCTTATCGTCAGCTATTTCAGGAAGTTCCTCACAATTAGCGGCGGGGTTCCTGGTTGATCGAAGCTGCTCATGTACAGCGCTTTTCATTTGTCTGATACTACACACGAGAACCATCTCCTTTTGCAAAGCTTAAATTCAAATATTGTGCCTTTCTTTCATAATATTCAAGTGTTCARGTGCTCAAAGTGGTARGCTCTTTTGATATAAGCCAAGCTRTTTGTAGACCGTTCAGTCATCAAGTCTCCTATTTAGAGACCCAGAACTCCATTTGATGACAATTCCTTGTTCTTTATAAAAGCTTACCATCTCCTTATCYATCATCCGTTCGCAGGCGGAAACGGTCCTCCACCAGGCGGCGGCCCAGGTGGCGGTCCACCAGGTGGAGGAGGTCCCGGAGGAGGGCCAGGGCCCGCGGTACTCCTACTCCTCGTACTCCTACTTCTCCCCGTACTCACACTCCCTCCCCTACTCCGTCTCCTCACCCTCTTGTACTGCCTCGCTCTAAGCATATACACATACAAYACACCGACCAAGAGTCCGAAGCCAGTTAAGCAGCCAACGACAATGCCTACGGTGGCGCCAGTGGGGATGCCGGGGTGTTGGACGGTGGTCTTGGGAGCCGAGGTGGAGGTGTGTTCGGAGCCCGTGGGGAAGTTGTCGCCGAGGAGTATAAGTGTCGTGTAGGTTGTCGTAGCGCGGGTTATGGAGAGGGTTATGTAGTAGGGAGTGGGGYTTGCTGCTTTAACGTGGGGTGTTGGGGTTGGTGCGTATGAGATTTGCCTGTTGGTTTTGCTTCCGGTTCCATTCTGATGGACCGTGCTGTTGATGGCTTTGGTTGACTTTGTTGTGCTTATTGTCAATTTTGGATGCACTGCTGGTGACATGGGAAGAAATGGTGTAGGAGGTGCAGTGGCATCGTCGTGAACACTTGCAAATCTGAGGGGAATCTCTTTCTTGGGGTCACAATAAGTATGTGAGAAGTGTAAGGCAATCATGAGCCTCAGAATGAGGAAGTCTAGCCTCAAGTATACTTGATTGGTGCTCAACATACACTRCATACAAAATGATGTGGCCGTTGGGTTCGTGCAAGAACGCCTCATGCAAGTTCGCTGGCACCTATGCAGGGGCTCTCATTAGCCTGAACTTTTCTGAAGACACTACATACTGCAAGTCCGGGGCGCAGGCTGAAAATTTGTCGCATCTCTACCTAAATGTATGTTGTGCAACACCAGTTCGATCACCGAGGTGTACTGGGGATTTGGGGCTGAACCGTGGAAGCCAATGGAGATTCTCACGGGGCGGAATGCGGCATTTTAGGTCTGAACCTCATTTCATTTGATACACTTTCACAATATCCACTTTTATATGGAATCTAAAGCAAAGCTCCTGCATGTACCCTTGACCGTCTCTTGTTGTTACTCCAAAGCCCTCTCCCGAGTTCTTCACGACTCCGGGTATTTCTTCAAAAACTTCTCATATCCTTTATACGCAGTCACAGTAAGATATGCATCGACACCAAAGACCTTCGCAAATCCCGCGCAAGCTTCTCTCCAAAGCTTCTTTGCTTCTTGGTCATGGCTCGGGCTGAGTCCTCGCACCGCTTCTGCTAGTCGAGACTGACTCTTCAAAGTTTCTGGATGCAGATCACCTAGGTTCCGCCGATATGCGCGATGAATCTGTCGATACAAACCTTCCGCCTCGACGTGAGCACTAGTGCCGCGCTCCTGTTTGGCCAGTGCCAGATTGGTCAAACATTGCAAAGTGTTGTGGTGTTCCAGGCCGAAAATCCAGGTCAGGCCTTCGAGYGCCTGTGCGTGAAGATCTTCAATAGCGTCCAGAGTCTGATTCTTTGGTGTCTGGCTTGTTGGCAGTTGCGACCGCATGATTTCTCCTTTCCACTGCAAGAAAAAGTGGTCAGTATTGCTTAATCAAGAATTGTTCGGGAGAAGCGGAAGCATTTGAACGTCTCAGAGCTCCCGAGACAATGGAGAGGCTTGGCAGCCGGTGACGGAAGTAGTTAAACTCCTGGCTCTCCCAAGCATTTCCAAATCGAGAATTAAAWACTCTGAAAATATACATACAGTCATGCTCATAAATATGTCTGGATGGCCACTTCCCAAAAGAGTCCTCCGACCTGTCAACGCGGAATCGATCTTCTGCAAAGCAGGCAAGTGCTGTCCCAGACCAGAGAGAACGATTGCCCGATGATGGAGACTGGCCAACTGATCAGGGTGGAAATCGCTACCGGTCAGAGTCCCGTTGGTCAAGACTTCCGTTCTCAAGGCCAAAACGCGTTCGCTCAAAATATCAGCAGCTCGACATCCGTCCCTGAGTCGCAAAACCTCCGCGAGCTGATGCATACTCGCCAAAGTATCAGGGTGACTTGAGGACTCCATCCAGGGTCCGTTTTCCCGTGCCGACAAAGTAGCTCTGTTCATCTGTTCTGAAGCATCGTATTTTCCACGGGCTACCATGATTTCAGCACGATCGCTCCGGCAAGACATGATCGTTGGATGTCCATCGGAAAGAACGGAATTCAATCGATTCGAGGAATCCATAAGCAAAGTTTCTGCTTGATCATAGTCTGCAGTAGTGACAGCTATCGAGATGAGTATCTTGGCTTTGAGTATTTTGCTCTGTAGAGTTTCTGGGTGATTTGCATCCAAAATATTTTCTTTGCCGCGAATGGCTTCTTCCACAATTCGCAGTGCTTCTCGAGGTTTTCCATCACGCAGCAAGATTGAGGCCACACTATGAAAGCTAGAGAGCGTCTCAACATGAGAGCCTCCTAGAAGCGCCTGTCTCTCGGATAGCACCTTCCGACATTCGATAAGCGCATCATGATACCTTCCCTTTATCCTAAGAATGCAACCATAGTCGTCGATAGCCTGTAGCAGATCTGGTACAGAGTTTTTAGCAGTTTCCCTTGAGAGTTTCACTTGGCTGAAAATATCGACAGCTGAATCGTACCGATTTGAGCCCTCGGCCTGCTCCAGCTTCGCTTGCATCGTCTTTTTCCAGAGCATAGCCGACTCCTGTTCATCCGCAGGATATTTCTGGAGCAAGGCTAGAACGTCCCGATACTTTCCGAGTAATTCTAGTAGAGTTATTTGATCTTGGACGACACTCAAAAATTCTGGGAGGCTAGGATCTAGGAATGTAGCCTTGGCAAGCAATGCCATCTTGAGGGCTTCAGTATACCAGCCTTGGCGTTTGAAGAAGGCTGATTCTTTGTGATGCATTTTAGCAATGGCAATCCGGAGAGACTCGGTACCAAACTCATGTCCTCCTAGTAGTTGGGCAAAACAGCTTCTCCACCAGCTTCTATCGTTATCCTCAAAGTCCGGATAATGTTGGGAGAAGGTGACAACGGCTTCTTCAAACCATGCACACTCTAGGTTTTTCTCTTCTTTATCTGCCTCAGATTGCTCAATTTTGAGCATACTCTGCATAGACAGGTGTACAAGAGGATGAATGGACCAAGAGCCGGTGCTGTCCTCATCCATTAGGAAATGATCTCGCAGAAGGTTCATTGTAATGAGCGTTTCCAACTGATCAGACAATGCGAGTACGCACGCAGGTATCAATTTTCCGCCCAGGTAGAATGCCTTGAACAAAACTTGGGCCGC
Organism: Lachnum nothofagi; assembly: GCA_003988875.1. Classification (NCBI taxonomy): domain Eukaryota; kingdom Fungi; phylum Ascomycota; class Leotiomycetes; order Helotiales; family Lachnaceae; genus Lachnum; species Lachnum nothofagi. The sequence continues at coordinate 76,663 of QYSG01004003.1, forward strand.
TTGGGGATAGACTGTCCTKRAAGCTTTGACATCGATGACTCCTTTGCCGATGATCGACAGGGTATGTTCTGGACGGTATACTAGTTCCAATCTTCCTAGTAAGCGGAGCTTCATTGAATCACTTTCCTGGTAAAGATTTAGGAACTGAGACAATGTGATTCCCGCACTATTGATGAGAGTGGCGACTTGAAGTATTGCCCGGGGGAGGTAAGTCATTAGTCGAACCACTTGCTCCATCTCAGTTTGGGAACCCTGAGCAGCGGATCCCAACTTCTGGCTCAAAAGACTGACAGAAGCATCCGCTTCCAAGTCTTTAAGCTTGCATATTTCACGAGGACCAGCCAGCAGGCTTCCGTGTTGCACACTCCTTGCCAACAAGACAACAGTTCCACTGAAGAGTCTGAGCTTTTCAAGTAGACCGCCATTGCCTGGAACTTCCTGTGTAAGATGTTGAAATTCCTCACCGGGATCCACAACTAGTATGCTGCTTGCGCTATGACTTTGTTCTAGCCACTTGTCTAACTGTGTACCAGTTGCAGATGAAGATTCGGGAGGGTTTTCGGTGGCGCTGGAGAGAAGATCGATTGCTCTAAACCAGACGACCGGAGTCGTTGGCGAAACATCGCGAATTCGATACACGAACTCAAGGACAAGTTCTGTCTTTCTATAGCAAAATCTTTAGCATATGGCACAGCGCCAAAAGAGAAAAGGTATGGAAGAACTCACCCAATACCACCCAACCCAACAACAGCAGTCCTGCCTTTATGACCTGGTTTACACATCCCGAATAGTTGATTAAGCTGAGCAGACCGGCCCACAAAGCCCGGATTACGAGCATATGGCACATTGAATAGCGGTTCAGGCTCAGGCGCTGGTTCTGATTCAGGTTCTGGTGGAGGAGCTGGAGGCTGCTCAATCTCCTTTACCTCTAACTCAAGAGTCGCCTTTGACTCTGAAGCTTGCAGTCGGCTGATTAGATTCCTGGCAACATCGTCAAAAGATGTGTATAAAAAAGAAGCGATAGCGTCGGAAAGCTGAGAGCTCAGAGATAGACTCGTGGCTGGAGGCTCCGGGGTCGCCATATCGATATTTTCAGTATTAAGCAAATGTGCTAGTAGCATGAATATTCGAGATACATGAAAACGGGTTGAAAGAAGACATTTATGAAATGAATGACCCGGTCAGCCGCGGCTTCGTCGTGAGCTACACGTTGCGGCTTCATCTTCGACTCTGCACGACGAAAATATGAGTCAATTATAGTAAACGTAGCTTGAGCAATAAAGAAGTCTCAAACAGCAAACAAGCGTGGTAGCATTGGATCAAGTCTTCAAAAGTCCCTGAGCTGAACGAAAATCAGGGAGGGGGCGATTTCAGGCGACGTGCATGAACGTGTTTTGATAAGGATGTATGACTCGGTACTGAAAAGACGGGGGCTGAGTATAAGGCTTCCAATGCGAGTGCTTTCTATTGTAGCATCTGGGAGCTCTGTGGTTGAGGAATTTGTGCGCTGGCCGTTGGGCGCTTGGCTTGAAGCCCAACACCAGCCCACCACGTGACTCTACCTTTAGGGGGATAATCAATGCTTGTTTAATTCCTCTAACTGGAGGGAGCTTCGATGGCATACTTGGAAAGCGAATACACTTGAATTACGAGGATAGATACATCATTGAAGGAGAGTACGCGGTCAACTACAAGCCGTCCCCATTTCAATCTGTTGAAAGTCAAAGAGAAGGGAAACCGTGCCAATCACTTTTCTCATCAAAGTCAATCTGGCTCCTTCGCATCTTCCTCTCAACCATCTAGAGCCTAGCTGGGGCAATCGCGGAGAATTCTCCGGGAGCGTGGTAATTGGGCACCTTCATCTCAAGGTCCTTGCCTCTGTAGCCGAGATCCTCTGCGGTGAGAACGGCGCACTTCTCACCAATCAAGAGGGCGGTGGAGTCTTATCATGGTCAGTCACATTCCCATATAAACGAAAGTGCTTGTTCGACTCACAGGTGTTGCAGCCGACATTATCGGGGCAGATGGAAAGATCAGCAACCTTCAAGTTCTTGACACCGTGAACGTTAAGGCGCTCATCAAGGACGCCGTGCTTGACAATACTGTTGCCCTCTCTTGGAGCCATCGAGCAAGTCTAGAACAGTTAGTAGAATTCCACATAATACATATAGAAGACAACATACTCCTAGACTATGCCAAGTGGTCTCAACATGGCGCTTGACCCACTCCTCAACGGCCTTAATGTCCTCATTACTGTACTTGAGGTCTTGGTAGAGAGGCTTGGTATTGCTGTTGAGAAGGTTGACCTTGGCGGGGTTCGGCGGCTCAAGAGGCAGTGACCAGGATCCGTGTTGGATGCCGGCAGAGATGTTGCCTGGGAGTGCATAGGCATTGGTGGTGGCGAGATCCATGTCCTTCGCACGAGCGGGAGAGTCAAACGCGTAGAATGGGTGCTGCGTAACATTAGAGAAAGTAGTCAAGCACACAGAAACTCCAACTCACCATGTTCTGCACTTCACCAGCATACGCGTCCATGCGCCTTGCTGTCTCTCCTACAGTAGAGTTTAGTGGGTGTGAATTACGCGGAAGAAGGAACATACTAGACTTGATGTAACCCCAGACCATGGGAGCCATGTCACGTTCATCATTCATGAACCCAGCATCGAAGTCCGGAGCCTCATATGGGTCTGGCGAGACAATGTGCGTCTCACCACGGGAGAAGGGATATTCGAGGAAGTGGAACATTGTGAAGAACTTGCCGGGCGGCATCAACATGTGGTCACCGAACCAACTACCCAGAGGTCAGTCAATGAGTGAAAAAAGACAAGGGGCAACGAGCTTACCCTGCAATAACTGAATAGTGCATGACTGGCTTGTCGGGCTTGTTCTTGAAATAGCTGTCCCAACCGCTCCTGAAATGTGGAGTAGGCCACGACTCTATCTCCTTGAGCTCCTCTTCAGTAGGGCGGACCTTGACTCCGGCTTCGATACCGTTGGTGGCGAGTGGGCCCGTTCCCTTGATGTTCCACTCGTCATAGACAGCCTTTTGGACTTCAGGTACACCTCGGACGAAATCATCGAAGCTCTCGGTATCAGGCTTGGCACGATACGCTGAAGAGGATTAGACATGCCCCTGATGACTCTAGATATGGGTGAGACTTACTTGCGAAGGTGAGGTAATGGTCTTGGAAGTTCAAGCCAACACCCGGAAGATCGACAATGGGCTTGACGCCAGCCTTCTGAAGCTTCTTCTTATCACCGATACCGCTTCGTTGAAGGATCAGTGGTGATGAGAGGGTGCCTCCCGAGACAATGATTTGCTTGCGAGCTCTGTACGTGCGCGACTGTTCCTGCTTGAAGGGGCTCGTATCAGTAGTTCTAATCGATAGGGTGTGACTTGCCGAAGGGTGGCAGGGCTTTGTCGGCACAGTCCGCACGCCGACTGCTTTTCCATCCTCAATGATGACCTTATCAACCTTGGTGTTGCACGCCAGGTGAAGATTTTGATGAACCGCTCTTGTCGAGTGGATGTATGCGTGAGCAGAGTCACTTCTACGGCCGGTCTGTGCGAGACAATTAGTACAGTCCTCAATTTGAAGAGATCGGGGAAGATCTCACATCGCGATTGATCCATTTCAGCCACTGCTCAGCACCACTGCGGGCTATCAGTACAGTTCACCTTCAATGTCCAGGAGGCGAAGCTTACTGGCCAGTGACAAGATCCTGCAGATCATCGGTAGTTGGGATACCCTGCGACTCGCTTGCTCTGAGGAAGTCTTGCATGATAGGATAGGTGTAATTCCCAAAGGAGACTTTGATGGGACCTTCAAAACCGTGAATATCTCTTTGGGTGCTGTCAGTCCGGTCCAACCAGGAGATAAGATCAACGTAATCTTACCTGTTATTGGATGCGCGCTGATATGTTTCGTGCTTCTTCATGAGAGGGATAAGTTCCTCCGTGGTCCATCCTTTGGCCTGAAAGTCGTCATAGTCTGAAGCTGAAGCTCTAGTGTACATCATGAAATTGATAGAGGAACCTCCGCCCAAGATATGAGCACAAGGGACGACTTGTTAAGGTGTCAGTGACTATCCTTGTGTCTACATCGGAGGTTGCTGTGGGAAAAATTCTCCACAGAAAAATAATTGTCCGGGCTCTCCAAGCACCAGAAGCGTATGGAAATTGCCCTCCATGATAGGGTACAAAGGAAGTGGAACTTACTAGCTCGGCGTCCAGCAAGCCATTCCGAGGGCCTTGAGTAGTAGAAGGAAGCAGTCTTGCTGTCTAACTTCATGTTCCGAGGATCTAAGTCTGTTATTATCCGCTCAAGTGCAGCACTTGAAGGCATCCTTACAAATACCCGGGCGGAAGACCCAAGGATTATTCAGGTTACTCTCTCCGCCCTCAACTAACAAGACCTCAAGATTGTGATCAAGATTGGCCAGTCTAAAACAGGTCAGGGCAAGTCTGGCAAGACTCTCAGTGAAAGGACCTACCGGCCAGCGACAACACATCCACAACTCCCACCACCGCACACAATGATATCAACTTCATCAGGGACAGTCATTTTGAATCGYATATGCTGTGCTCTTATGAGAAGTACCTTTTACCCGGTTCATTAAAGTGCACCTATTCAATGAGTGAAACAAATGATCTGAAAGCTGCCAGGAGCTCGCCCGTTCTTTTAGAGCTTTTCATGACCTGCGGATCCGCTGAACCCCGCACGACAAGGAGTCTGGGCATCCTGGATAAAGGAGACTCCTGATGCAAGTTGGGGCCGCTTGGCCAACTTTGAAGYATCGATTGGACTTCAAGGGTTCCTTGAGCTGCATGGTTGCGTACAAAATGCACGCGTAGGGCTCAATCCGTCCAAACGAAGAGTACCTACCCCTCACAAGGACGAAGTTTGATCCGTGGGATGAGAATAATGAAGTTTGATTGATGCGGGTGACAATAGCAGACTCAATCGAAGCACTCTCAGCGAGGAGACATGGAAATAGGCCGGCATTTGATCGAGGTCTCTAACCTCGAATGAGACTCTCTCAATCGACATGGTTCTTTATTGGAGATGAAACTTTCCCGTTGCTCCCATGAGAACTTAAGCCTTGTGTTACCCCGCAGACCCCTTGACAACAGCGTGGGGCCTAATCCAGATTTAGAAAATTMACGATGGGGCCAAGCAGTACATGACTTATAACACAGTGGAACGCWGACATAAATGACATACTTTCGCGCACCATATGCTCAGTTGTATGAACCAGTTCCATGAGAAATCGCAACATGATATCAGTCGAGTGGGAACAATAGTGAMCACGGGCAGCTGGACGCAGACACAGCAAGTAGATGGGCAGGAAATAAGGAGGGAAAGTAGCCCAAGCTCACTTCTTGCTAAGCCCCCCCGACTTATCCGCGAGCTTTCTGCGTGACTTTGTCCTTGGTATTTGGGATGTGCGGGGGCTTRCGCACCTCCTGACGGCAGCAAATCATCATTTGGCAGGCAATATACGGGCGTGCATATCCAGACWGCCATGCATGGTATCCTTGAGAAGCATGCATGAAGGACTGCAAGTCTTCAAGGCGAGGAGGCGAGGAAGCGAGGAAGCGAGGGRCTTTTGCGTGAATCGTAACGATCGACGTTGAAAATCGGCCCGCCCGCTAAAATAGCGTGTTGCGGGGTTAGCGCCACCCCGGACATTTACAGTCCTGTACTGTAGTTCCCACCGGCGTYCGTCTCCGCCACCGTCACGTCACCCTGGTCGCGCGCAGACGACTCGCGACAGCTGCTAACTTTTCAATGTGGGGCTATCCCAACGTCGTGTACCAACAYTGYTATTTTGACACTCAAGTGGTAGACAAGAGGCAAGTCGTGGGCAAGAGGCAAGTMGYGGRCAAGAGGAGCAGTCTGATATCCAGGCGCTTCGCACGCGGAAGGATGAGCGCAGTTCTGGGACTGAGGCCTTACCTCCAAGCGGAAAATGCAGGACGAGKAYGGATTGTCGGGGAAATGGAGGATGTGGATGGAGCCATGTTCCCCGCTGCCACATACCGGCTCACCCCCACGAGCCTTCTCGSTCTCACCAGCCGTCACCGCAGATAGTTGATTGTCTACGATGATGGGTGAGCTTCGTCGTCATCTGAATTCGTAGCAAGATTCGTATCAAATATTCATTCCTCCTTCACAAGTGCATTAGCAAAGACGAAAGGGCCAATTGTGAGAACTCCAATACTTACAGCCCCCTCTAGAGCACAACGCACGGTAGTATGGATCACGGCATAGTTCCCCAAAAACGATAGACGCGTAAGACGGCTTAAGCCTTAAGCATCATCAGTAGCTTGAGGGAAATGGAGACGCTGGGCCAAATCCGTGTCTAGCCGTGATAACTATTGGTAACATAAAAAATGTAGAGAATCCGATGCTTAATCTTATTCGATCGTGGATGAGTTTGCTGATGATCGTACTTCTTGAAACGAGGTTGATACCGAACACCACAGCCCGCCGAGAAGAGAGAAAGGTAAGGGTCTTCGGGCCATTTTCTTCAGAGTGAGAACCAATGATGGCATCATTTCTTCCGCGGTTGAACGCAAATCGCTCAGAATTCCCAATGAGACAGACCAGCCCCGAGTGGAGCCCTCTCCGAAGTGTCTTGAACGAGATACTCTGACAAGACCCGAGCAAGTGGGTCGCAACCATCAAGCCTCCTGCAACAGTGAGCACTAGTCGATAAACCAGGCCAAGCAAAACAAAGCAGGAAAGCTAATGCAAAGGTAAGGCACAGAAAGTCACAGACACGAGAACCTTCACTCAGAGGACATCTCTCCGTTCCCAGCTCGGAAAACGCCATGCCACTCAAATCCTGCATGAGGTTTAGAGAWATACATTATACATCGATTAAGAGAAACATAAGCTTGAGCCCGTCTTGAGAATTCCATCTACACGGAGTCGGCACAACTGCAATGCGGGGTGAAGCTTCGAAGGTTTGGCGTGGTGGATCCTTCCGGGTTGACTTGAAGTCTCGTTTGGGCCGAGAGGCTGGGGTTCCACAAACTTCATCGCAAGACTCTGGAACGACAGCTCCGGGTAGATCTTAACCGCAAAATTGGTTTTGAATGCAGATTCCGCCGTCGGTAATCATGAGTGTAAATGTTGTTATTGAGCTGGTGAGAGAAGATGAAGATGGAAAACGTCTTCGATTCTAACCTCGCCAAGAGATGAGTCTATGTCACGTGTACGCTACCTATTCGACCCGAGGAAGGAGCGGTGTGGAGAAAGGTACTTTCTAAACTAATTTTTTGGAGAAGTTTTTACTTCTTGCTATGCATTTTCGAAAGGTCATTCCTTCCTGAAAGAAATGGCTTTAATTTGCCCTCTCGTCCATTCCTCAATTGTCGGCCCAAGGGTATCAAACCATCCCGCCCACGCAGCACATTTCGGTCATAAATCTTACAATYGATACTCATGACAATACTTTACAATCCCTCTGCAGCCTCCGTTAAAACATTCAACAAACTGGCAGCTGCTCCTCCAATACCAGCTGCGGTAAGATTCTCCTTCCACCGTTTTCGGCCCGCGTCTTTCTGATTGTTGGGCTTTGAGTGTGACGAGTGTGACTGTCGAGAAGAGCTGCGATGATGCCTTCGAGACGGCTCTCCATCTTCTTCCATCTCTCTCTCTCTTTCTCTTGATGGATAGCTTCTTGAATTGGACTTCTCACGAGGCGAGTCAGGCGTCCAGACTGGCTTTGCTAGTGAGGAAGGAGAAGATACCGGCGATGGCGGCGGTCTGGCGCTGAAGGGGTTCGGATAACCTGACCGAGGCGTGGAACTGCTAGCTACGGACGGTGCATAAGAACGACCGCCTCTGTTTCTTTGTTTTCTGTTGTACCTCTCGGAGTCTGAAGACTCGTCCTCAGTTGAAGGCGTATCTCGTCCACTCGCGCGTGCAGGTGCTCGTGGAGCAGGCCGGGGATTAGGAGAAGACGCTGGTGGCGGTTGAGTCCGTCGAGTTCGTGCCGATCGCATGGCTTGTGAACGAACAGCATATTCCTCAATTTCGTCACGGCTCAAAACACCAAGCACGGCAACAAATTCAGGACGTGCTTCATATCGTCTCCGATCTTGTTCGAGAACTTCTGGAGACACTAAGCGTCGAGATATTTTCGTCCACTTCGCATCAGAGGGTATCTCATTGCCACGCGAATCTGGGGCAAGGCGTAATGGGTCTGGTCTTGGACTCGTGCCCAAGAGTTCACTGGAAGTTCTTGGGTTGGCAGAAGGGATAGGTATGGGTTCTGATCCTGCAGCCAACGCCGACAAATCTGACCGTTCTTTCGTTCTGAAAGCAATTGATCGTCTTACATCATCTCCTGTAAAAGATATTTGACTCTTGAAGCTCGCTGGTGATCCTGAAGGTCGTACCTGCAATGCTTGACTCAAGGCAAGAAGATCAGTAGTCCGGATTATGGCCCCTTTTGAAGGGGACTTGGAACGTTTGTGAGAATATTCAGTTTCCAACTCCTCGTCTGACGACCCACTTGTGTTGAAGTACAGTACTTCCTTCTGTTCCGAAGTGGTGATGAGTGGAAACGGTGATGACTCTGGTTGATCACGTCGGTTGGCTTCCGGCACCGTCATCCAGTAGTCTCGCCATAACTCGGGCTTTGGTCGCTCGTGCTTCATCGAGGGTTGGAATTTCATATTGTCCTCCCGAATCACCATTTCTTTGGCGCTGCTAGCATCCGGAGACGTGTTCAATGAATCGAAAGACGGGGGAGGGTCCTCGGAAGACCCTGTTTTGACTGATTCCAACCAACGTTGCGGATCGACGCCTTGACGCACACGATCTTGACTGTTGGATGGCGTTTCATCTAAAAGTCCCTTCTGGTCAATCTCACGAATATACGCCCGCAAAACATCCTAGTCAGAACGTCAACGCTTGTATCACAGCTATATTGAAAGTGTATACCTTATGTTGTTGCAAGACAGCGCTAGAGAACCCTTCCGACACCAATTCTCTTCGGAATTGTTTCCAGACTTCTTTGTCATCATCATCATAACTCGTCATCACACTGCCAGGTTTCTGGCCCATCCTCGCAGCAATGGAATCGACCTTATCCAATATGACATCCAATTGACCCCCATGGTTGTCTAGTTTCGTCGACAATTTCCTTCCCTCCTGCAATTGTATCGTATCCAGGAACAGCGTCATGCTCGTCTTATGCGAAATCAATTTCACCCGAATAGCGCCCAACTGGTCCATCTCATTGCTTCCAAACCTCACTTTATCCCACAACACCCGCGGCGACGAGGGTGACGAGCCTCCACCATCCGAGCCCAGCCTCCCATACTTCTGCAGCAGCCCATCAAGCTGCCTCAATGTGAAATCGCAGTCCCCGATAATCGGCGCAAGCTGCCGGCCCCATACCGAGCGGTCGCGATTCAGCGTCGAATCCGTATCCTCGACTTCGTATTTCAAATGYCGTAAGACGGTATGCAAGCCCCTGACCTCGCGAGATATCTCATCGTATTCCTGTTCGCCATGATCTTTCAGCGGGGATTAGCCAGAACTGGGTGTGCCCGGCCACTTACCCCGCCAGCATCTCTGCATTTTCTGTACAGGTTCTTGCAGAAGGTAACAACGATGATAATATCAGAAGGAGAGGCGCCAAAACTCATTGCGTGAAGAAGTAAACAAATGTAGATATCCTAGAACTGAAGTGCGAGTGTAAGGCTCGGGAATGTGGCCTTGTCAGAGGCTCATCGCGATGGGCGATTCGCTGCTTCGTGTAACGGCTGGACGCGGCTCTCGTGACGCCAGGAATGCGCAGCCACTTCAATAGCCTTTTCTGGATCGCGAACCGTATTGTTGATACAAAACAGTTCTGTTGTGCCTGAGAGTTCAAGAAAAAGAAAATTAAAAATCAACAGAAGGGAGCGGGGTGTGGATGCGGTTCCACAAAGCTGAAGAATAGGTAGCAATCATGAGCAATGTCACCACACCATCTCACACCTGTGACGTCTATTTCCTTCGGGGATACAAGCCCGTACAGCAGAAAAGTCCGGGTGGATGGCGGCGGCTCATTGGGGGGTCGTGCCAGGGGCTGTCTAGCGCCCTGCTCCCTATTCGCGGGGTTAGGTTTGGGCTGTGGCGCAGCTTACTCGGTCGCAGGTGCGAAGCCGCAAAATGTGGAGATTCTGGACCTGAGACTGGGGAGACTTGCATTTCGAGGGAAATATCAGGCTGGGGCTGAAATGAATTGCAGACACCCGGGTGGTGATGATAGGGTGGTTTGTTCATTGAGGAGCCAACTAGACTAGCGTTTTTGACGCTTGCAGGAGCCAGAAGCCTCATTTTTGATATCTCTTGCCCAGTAGCCTTGCCCCGTGTTGAACTACGAGGAAGGTTGAAGCTTTTAAGCCTCAAGCCTCGGCTCAAAGACAAGCTTGCAAGTCTGATCCAGAGGCCGACTTGAAATAATCTGATCACTAAGCGTCATTCTACCCCTCATATCAGGCGCCACTTTCGTCCTGAACCGTGAATAGACGCCTTTTATTAAGGTCCTCATCTCCGCCATCGCCAGACTAGCAGCATCAGCCTCATGCTAAAAAGTATGTGTGAATATGGAGAATTTACTGTCGGCCCGTACAACCCCTTCCACCGGCACCGAAGGCAAAGAATAGCTTGCTCATGTCCGGTGTTGACGTTGCGTCGAGCCATCTCTCCGGCAGGAATTCTTCTGCTTTGGGGTAGATGGATTCGTTGAGACGGTGGACGCTCCATGCTTGACAGGAAACTATCGCTCCCTCAGGTATGAAGTATGCGTCAATTTCCCTTCCTCCACGGGGAACATACCGCGGTTGTGACATTGGGATCACAGGAAAGCATCTCAATCCTTCCTTGATGACCGCATCCAGATATTCCAATTCTTCTAAAGGTTTCCCTTCATGCTTTTCAAATTCAGAATATAGCATTTCTTGTATATGTGAGTTTGATGGAAGCGAGAGATGGTACATCAGGTAGGTCAGAGCGTCTCCAGTTGTATCGATGCCGGCAGCAAGATGATCCATGCACTCTGCAGCAATGTCGATTTGCCGCAGATGGTCTTTGCTATGCTGAAGCTTATAGAGAAGGCTTTGCTCCCCTGGATCTGGCTGCTGGGTAGACTTTAAGACGTAGTCGTTTGCGAGCGGTGATGGTCTGGGAGGAATGATCTTGTTGATTAAGTCTGTGACAGTGGGAAAGTAGTATTGTGCGAAATTGAGTGAGAGATCTGAGATGTTGTTAGCTTTCTAGTCGGATTAGTAGAGAAGTAGTCATCAACTTTTGATAGTAGGATAGTAAGAAAGCTCCTTCATCATCTCTAGGTCTTCTTCTCGGTCGATGGAATGTGTTCCATAAGGATGGAAGAGGTGGTGGGACGCACAATCTAGTGCGTAGCAGTGCAAATAGATCTGAACCAATTAGCTGAGGCAAATTTATCAGATGACAATGTCTTACATAGACATCTAGACCACTCGCTTGAGACTCGGTGCACTTCTTGAGGAAAGCATCTGCACGCTTTTCAATCCCACCGATCGCATCTTGGCGCATGATATTTGTATTGGCATATTGCCCCGCAATCAACCGTTTCCTTTGGCTATGCTGTTGATAATATCAACCATTGACCCGCATTTTAATCCCTCTAAAACCACTCACAGTACCTTTCTCTAGGGTAGAGAACATAGTTCTGAAACTATCAGCGGCCCGTTCCTCTGCTTAGGAGTTGCTCTCCACATACCTGGTATTGAATTGCATAAAGAGCGTATAAAATTCCGTTTTATCATATCCAGCCACCCCACTTGTATAAATCTCCTTCAGAGCTTCCAAAGATATAAAAGAAACCTCATTTGGCCCTAGCCGGACAACTGGACCGTATTTCCTATGCAGCTGATCAATGTACTCCCGCCGCCTAGATGTGAACTCTTGGAACATGAGATACAGGCTTGTCAATTGCGTGTAGAAGGGTCCTGGGACTTTGGCCAAAGGAGAAGTCACGGCTTTGTAAGTGGTTATGAGGACCCATGAGACGCAACATACTGCTCCGAGGAGGGGCAAGGAGAGGAGCATTTCGGATGTTGAGCTGGTGCTCGTGGGCACGAATTCAAAACGTCTACTTGAGGATCGACCGAGAATGAGGCTTGAAAAATAATGAAGAATGTTCGCAGGGGTAGCAGGAGGTTCAAAACAGTGGGCCAAACGTGGGAGGTACCCCGCCATCCCAGATAAGATAACAAATGGGATCCATGTGATTGCACAACACGTGAGTACAGTACAGCTTCGAGGGTAAATGGGCAACACAACGCATCTTCGATCTTTAGGAAGAGCGATATTAGGAATGTTCTAGATGGACTGAGATGTCGTAAAGATGCCATATCAAGTGCGATTTGATTTGAAATGTTGCTGGCATTGCTCACTCGCGACAAAAGGTCATCCGGAGGTTGGAGAACATGGGTAGTGTGACAAGCAACTAACTATGCGCCCTTTGGATTAATCCTCGCAAAAGCAATTCGGAGACGTACCGCCCTCCATCCTGGCACGATTAGCAGACATGTCATTACCTCGCACACCTTTTGCCTGCAATCAAACAGGGCTCGAAATTATAACGTATCCCTTACTCTGTAACAATCCCAGCAGGGGAGCGCGTAGAGTGCTCGCATGCAAAACCTTGATACTAAATCAGCCAAAATCCCACTAAAAATAGAGTTTTCTGCATTTTGGCTTTGGAAAAATATATATCCGCTATTCCGCACTATTATAAAAAGCCCTAGAAAACGCCTAGAAAATCGATTAATATTAAAATTAAAATAATTCTATTTAAAAAATTAAATATTCATAATAATAAAGTTTTAATTTAATTTATTTAATTGTTATTATATAATTATTAATAATTAAAAAATGTTTTAATTAAATAATTTTGTATATTATTTTTTATTTGAATTTAATGGTCTAAAAATTTTACATATAAAATAATAATAATACATTCTTTTAACAATTTTTTTTTTTTTTAATATTAAAACAATTATTATTTACTTTTAAATATTACTAGTTTTTTATTTTTATATTTTATTTTTTAAATTTTAATTAATATATTTTAATTTAATATTTTTAAAAACATAAATCGTAATAATAACAATTACTAAAGTTCCTAAGCCTTCTTAGCCCCAAATCCTACTTCTAAAAACCTTCTTAACTAATTCTTTATTTTATAATTTTTAAATTAAATTCTAAAAACTATAATTTTAAAATTTTATATAGTATTTATAAAATATTTTTATTTAATATTTATTATTATTAATAAATAAAAATTAAATAATTAATTTATTATTATTATAAAAAATTTAATAAAAATCAAAATAATATAAATTTATTATATAAAAAAATTTAAAAAATTTATAATTATTAGGATTAAAGGAAAATTTATAATTATAAAAATCAAAATAAATAATATTATTATTTATATTAATATATTATATATATTTTAATATATATTTAACAAATAATTAATAAATCTAGTAATAATAATTTTATATTTTAAATTATTAATATTTATATAATATTTAATAATAAAAAAATGGAGTTTTTAGTTAATTTATAAATTAGTAATTTTATTCTTGATTAATTGTATTATTTTTATAATATTTTTTTAAATAATATAATTTAATAATATTATTAATTGCAAAATTAATTATTTAATAAATATTAATTTAAATATTTTTTTTAATTATTTTAATATTTGTCATTAATAAAAAATTAAAATATAAAAAATTAAGAAATCCTATGGCTTGTAATTTTTTTAGTAAATAATAATTTAAATTAAATAATTAATATAAAAAAATTATATATAAATTTAAATTATATAAAATTAGCAAATTTGTTTTAAAATTTAAAAATATAAATAATAATATATAATTTAAATATAAATAAGTAATGTTTTATATAAAAATTTATATATAAAATATTTCTAAAATAAAAAATTTATATTAAATTTATTAAATTTTTATTATTATTTAAATATTTAATTAAATATATAATAATTTATAATAATTAATATAATTTTATAA
>QYSG01004004.1:0-14862 GCA_003988875.1 Lachnum nothofagi
TTTGCTGAGGCATTTGCTGAGGCAAGATAGTAGAAACCGGCGTCACTTCCGCAGATTGGGGTTGAGTGTAATACCGCGCTATGTGAGTGCAGACAATGGTTTGATGGACGGCGGGTCTGTTGATAGCCATAGCCGCTTTAGAAAGAAGCAGATTCAGATATTTTGAGAGGGTCAACTATAGAATGGACTTGAAAAATAATGTCGAGGTAGTTAGCAGGACATACATACAGTACTAGGCCCTTGAAAAGGGCCAAAGCTTTATTACCCCGCACTTCTTTATTTTATTTATTGACCTTTTATATGTATTTATTTAACTAATTTTTATTATATATACACCAAAAGTGCTAAATAGGTATATTGCTATTATGGCTTTTATATAAGCTAAGAATTATAAAGCTATTTTTAAATTTAAGTTTAGTATTTAATATATTATTTTTTGGCCTTTAAATATATTTTAATTTTTTTTAGTATATTTTTATATAAAATATCAAAGAATTTTTTAGGTATTATATTCTAATAAATTTGGATTGCATTTTTTAAATGTTTTATATTAATTTCTTTTTTGTTTATGGCTTTGGAAACTTTCGGGAAATGGTAATTTATCAATTTTTTTAGTTTTATTTATATGTACTTAATTGGATTTAAATTAGATAAATAAGAAAATTATAAAAATATATTTATATTTTTATTTATAAATTAATTTTTGATTTTATAAATAATATAAATAAAGGTATTATTTTACATAAATATATAGTTATTATTATTTAATTATTTATATACTAAACTTATTTTTGTATTTAATATTTTAATATAATTATTAGTATTATATTTATATTTTTTGGCCTTAAAATTTCAATTTATAAAATAAGTATTAGTTTGTTTATTATTCCAAAAGTATTCCTAGATTATAATTTTTATATTTTTTCTATATTTATATATTTAAATATTTTTAAGGTTTTATTTAAAGTTTAAAATATGGAAATACCAAATCCTTTGTTTTTTTGTTTTTTGTTTTAAAAAGCATTTGTTATTTTATATAATTATTTTTTATTTTTAATTTTTTTAATTTTTTTATATAAGGCATTATTTATAATATATTTTTATAATTTTCTTTGTAAGTAATAGGTGTCTTTTAGTAAGCTAATTAACAATGCCATAGCTTTTAAAAATGTTGCATATAATTTTATAAAAGTAAATAACCCTTGTATTTTTTTTGAGCCTTTTATATATATATTAAGGATATTAGTATACATATTATAATATATTTTATTTATTTAGGGGCATATAGGATTTCTTAGTATTTAGGCGGGGCCTAGTATTTTATAATTTGGGACAAAAAGTTTTTCATATAAAAGTAAAGTATATAATGTTGTGGGAGAAATTGTATTAGTTTATAATATAAGCTTTGCTATAGCTGTTTTTATTAAGGGTAATAACTTTATTGTGTATGGCTAGAGTTAGCTTTTTTTTCCGGGGTATATTGCCATTAATTGGCCTTAAAGAAGTGCGTATTATTGATATGGAAGGCATTTTTTAAAGAGGGTATAAAGGATTAAAGTGCGTTTTGCATAAAAAACACGTGTTTTGGCCCTTTTCAAGGGATAGGGATTGTAATAGAGAAGTTTTGTATTAGTGGAAATACGTACTTCACCCTGGTCGTCTTAACTTTCAGTTTTCGTAATATTCGTAGAAGTTCTATATGAAGCTAAGTTAGTGCTCTATTTTTCATATGCAAAAGCTCTGCTCATGAATTTTAAAGGGATTCAAATACCAGTGTATCAGATTTACTAATAAATGTAAATTCTACTGTAAGTACTAAGTAATATAATTTGATACATAGTATAAACTCCTGATAAGGGGCATGCAGCTTAAATCTAACAAAATTACGAAACTTCAAAAAAACAACTTATAGTACAAAGAATGTGAGTCTTTTTAGTCTTGCTAAAAGATTCTAGCCCTGAAATTTGTGTGGACATGTAATATTGCTAACCAGGGGATTATGAAACTTCTCTAATGATAGTGTTGGAATGAGCAATCCATACTTCTGAGCCGGTTTCAGTAGTGAAGTTCACAGTGTTTGGCTTAGCAACGCCCCCGCTACCACAGGCCTACGGATATTCCACACCCATCGTCTAGTTACCACCTTACGCCCCTTTTACTAGTTGCCGGTGATTTAAGGCAACGATATTAAATCTCAACAAAGTGTTGGAGCATACTTCTTTTGAGACAAACAGAACCAATCCTTTAATTTAGCAGCAGTCGCCAACATTCTGGTTATTTTGCACAAGTGATCACTTAGCAGCCTGCGACTGACCCGGCCACTAGCGCTTCAATGCTGCCTGGGTTCCTATGCATTGACACCTAGGGGTCAGAATTGTAGTTGTGCCTACAGTTGATGCACGCCTGGCTCAGTTACATAGCAATAGCGAATCCGGTGCAAGCTACATATTACTTCTCTTCTGGACTATCCTCTCTTTGAAGTGCTGTCTTGCTAATCGGGTCTATCTGTTGAAAACGTCAATTTCTAGCCAACAGAGTCACATTCGGAGCCACAGACAATCTGTATGCGCACTTCGCCAGCTAAGAGGTAGAGCAAGACGAAGAGTCCTATGGGTCGATCAGATCTGATCATATCTTGATCGACTTCGAACGAAAGACTGCCGAAATTTGACATTTTAGATCTCTATTTTCTGAGGGGTTTCATTTTGCTCTAATTTCTACCGAGTAATGTGCAGAATCTACGTGCCACAAGCTTGAGTACTTTCAAATGCAGTATCTCAGTTGACAATGCTCCGGCCTGTAATACGAATAAAGTACGCATATCACTAAAATACAATGCTTCGAAAGTGATTCTTTTAAGTTTGATTGTCACAAACTAACGTGTTCGCAGCTGTAGCGCCAACAACCTTACCTCGAGGTTCAAAATTTGGCCCTCCTTGAAAATAGTCTAAAGAGTTCAAATTCGGTTGCCAGGCGCTTTTTGAGGGGATCGGTTCAGGCCTTATGTATCTTTGGAATCCAGTTTGCGCTCTCTGAGAGCCGACTTGGTCCCCCTGCGCATAGTCGTATGAAGTTGACAGCTTTCGCACGGCAAGACTAAAGGGTAAATAAATCATCAGTGGTTACTGGAAGAGGGAACAGAAACACGATTGAGCGACCTACGACGTGTGGATAAGCAGCGCCTGAGCAGAGCAGCGGTCCTGACTAACCGCGTTGAAAGCGAATCTGAAGGGATATCGTCAGAATTTACCAAAGTCATTCTCTGCCGTTGTCGTTTCGTGATCTGGTCGGCCGTCTTATTCCCGTAAGCTGAGTGAGGTGAGGCTCTTTCTTACGTTCTATTTTTCGCATTTCGGTTTTGAGGATCGCAGTGTAGTCACGCCCCTGCATGACTCAGGCTCGCACTCGCAACTCGGTGAGAGCGTCACTGCCTCGTCCAATATCCTATTCCYCCCGAAACACCGCATAAAATAATTATGCCGACYGTACCCAACGGTGTCTGTATGTATTATTGTCGCACGCRAGCCGATGTCACTACACGATGTCAWYCAGGCAGAATTTCTYTGATTTGAGTTTGATGCTTGTTTTCGGTAACTGCTTTGAGTAGGAGGGAGGAGTGGGGCAGTGGGGGTCACATGGGCGGCATCTGACCCAGCTGAGTGTAGCCGATGCGTGCTGAAAGCGTGGCACCCCTGAGGATGTTCGCACTGTGTGTGTGCGATCGAGMGTGCTGATACGGAGACGAAGTRCGAGTCGCTTGGTGTGTGGTATCCTGTCGCTTTCGTGTGGGTGGATGGTAAGCACACAGTCTGTGATAAGCTTGTAAGCTTGGCAGGGGTTTGGGGGCCAGCGAGGGCCTTCAGCTGCACCGCAACATYGAGCCGAGTCCCCGATRCGACGATGGCSGCCACCAGCGTAGAGGTGGTGGAGGAGTCAGAGGACAAAAAAAKAGGTTCGAACGAGAGAGGAAATGTGGGGATGCGTGCAGTCTTTTAAGGCAGATGCGTATAGGGCTGAGCCGAAGCCAGCCATATGTGCACAAGCCCCTGGGCTGACCGGGCTTAGCACGCCCATGTGCTCAAGCCAGCAAGCCACCATCTACTCTTCAGCGRCACATGTGGAACTGAAAACGGTTTTGGGGTGCCTGGAAACAGGGCTTAGACTGGAAGTTCAGGTGAACATTTGAGTCTTGCGCTATCCATCGGAGTGACTTCGCAGCGTCTTTTTTCGATTCTTGACCGAAGTGAAGTGACAATACTTGATGTATTGGATGTGAGGTATCGGGCCATGGCAGTCGAGGCTCTGGGGTCGGATGGCRTGTTTACCCGATCTGGAGGGGTAGCGACCGATGGGACRCCTCGGATGCTGGAACTCGGAGTGAGAGTAAGAGCGGGTATCCAATGGTGGCCTTAGAAGTCTTTGTGGAGGCTGGCTATGTATAGAGATATGACTGTGATTGTGGTGTGAGGGTAAGGGGTGGATGGAAACGGCGATGGRTGGGGTCCTCGGTGAAGTGACTGAAGTGAGAAATTGAARTCATCGATCAGGCATCTCTGTTCGAACCGAGCGTGGCTCTGCTTGTCATCYAGTGAGTATATAAATACCTCGAGACTCCTCACTCTTGCCACTCATCATCAGCAACATCAAGCTTCACAATACCAAACACCCCTCAAACAAAACATCGTTCTTCACCAAAGGTTCTCATCAGACCTCAAGGTACTTACTCTTCAAGATACTTCCTCTCGACCTCCCCGCTGACACTTCAATCCTCCAGRCCTTCAAAATGCAGCCCATCACCGTCCAACCTACCTCCACCTCCACCTCCACCAGCTCGCCCTCGAGCCAGAACGCCAGCAAGCCCAAGGGCTCTGCGATCGACACTCTCTGCCCCATCATGTAAAGCACTCAACATGATCGGGCTCGGCTTCGGCCGCAGCCCATGATGATACACATGGACATATTCTGTTGGAAATAGTAGATTGTACCCTCACGGGATATCTTGGAGTTGGATGGATGTTGTCTTCTCTTCTTTGAAATGGCAGGATGATGGGATGATTGGGTATAATACGGGTGGTCATCTTTTGTTGGAAAATGTTTGGGATGAATACTGTAGTGTTGAATTCAAAGCTTTGAACATTTGATTTTGAATATTRCTTGAGAAGTGATCAGCTGTGATATGTGCTTACTGGTATCAGACTTCGCCCCCTTCTGTCTCCAAAGTAGGATATAATCCCTCGGGCGTGTGGGTAACGGACGGTCTCGAGTCGTAAGCTTGCATGAGAGGATGTTATACATGTCGGTGGCTTCGGCGTAGCAATACTACGCTCCTCATCTCTTGCACCGATTCAGGAGAAGTGTCCCGGAGCACTACAGAATCTGCTGAAGCTGGAGATGAGTCGGTGGATGGATAGGAGTGGTGAAAGCTAAGCTCGCAATTTCGCAAATTCACCCAGCCCTAGCACTGAAATCCACCCAATTTCGAGATATAAAGGAAGTTGCCCACAGATTGAAAGAAATTAGCAACATCAAGAGCATTGGCTTAACTCCACATTGGCTCAACTCTGATGGATCCGCCTTGCACTTGAAAGATCCAAATTTTGAGCAATCACATTCGAGATAGCACCAGCATTGAAAACTCGACGACGAACACTTCAACACTAAAAATTTGCACTTAACTTCATCGGATCGATGTCCACGGTCGTCTTCACATTTGCTGTCAATCTCGTTTATACGTTCAGCACTTGCGACGATATACTTCTCTTGCGGAAATCCAGCGCCAATTTCTTGAGTCCGCCTCGAACATGTCGATCGAGATGAGCCAGGTCGAACGGCCGTAGATGAGTCCAGAAGCCATGGGTGACAATTCCTCAACTGCTGCCAGTACATTTGCTAACTATTGACGATTGAGAAAGATGCTCTTGTATAGCAAGCCCCTGAACTCCTGAGGTGAATACGTCCCAACTTGGCACAACATCGAGACTACATCACGGCTCTTGCTGCAGTAATCAGAAACCTATAAATGCCCGAGCGGCAACAGACATGACCGATTAACCATGGCCCAAACATTGTTATCTGCCCATGGAGAGGCAGAAAGTCTTGAGCATGAGCAATACTGTTCTTCCTTTGGCGTGCGCGTTTAATGCACAGCGTCACCTGCTCGGGGTTGCCGTACGGCACAGATTTTTGACGATTAAGCTTTCGTCTGACTTGAATGAATGAATGAATGAATGGAGTCCGACAGAAACTTTCCATCGCATCAAGCTGAGATGAAAATGCCCTATAAGGATTTCCCTTACCGAGTTCCGAGCAGTTCAAGGGGCCAAGCAAAACTTGCAAGTCATGCGGCGTCGATACGGGTATGGGAAGAGATACCTAGCAGCACCACAATTTCTAGAACTTGCTTGGGTATGTGCTAATAGGAGTTCCAAGATTGGAGGAAGAGAATGGCTTTTGTACAGGGGCGTTGTTGGGTGGCGGTGGATGGTTGAAAATGCAGCAGGATTTTTTAAGAGGTGCGGATGGACTTCGCACAACGCATAGCAGCAGGATCATGACATTTAGATTCCATTTCAAGACTATGCTGTTCAAAACAAACTACCAACGTCCAGAAATTCGAGCAAGGTCATGGAAAGCTCTTGCCTCAACACCTTAGTGCCCCACTCGGGGAAACCTCTGCCCAACAGCACCAACAAATCAAAAATCTACACAAGGAAAAGTGCATAACACGTCATGTATTCATACCTATCAACCGTACTATACTATATGAACTTTTTGTTTTGTTTTTGCCTCGCCACGCAATAAAACTATTCACAAGCTTCCTCCCGCCTCCCCTCCTCCCCAACTCTATCCGCTTTCCCCTCTCAACCCCATGCCCCTCTACCTTACACCTCTTTGACCCTCTTCTATCCTTATCCTTTCTCCGAAGGTTTTTTTTTTACCGAACCCTATACTAGCAAGAAGGAAATTCGAATTCCAGAACGCCGCCCAAAGTAGTTGGGGTTCCATGCGCCGTGTATCCCGTATCCTTTGTATGAGCCCCAAAGTGAGCTAAAGGGGGATAGCAACCGTGCGCCGATGTCCATGCATGCCATGCCCTGAGCCCTATGATCCTATCCGAGATGTGRTGAGAAGGAGGTTGTGTTTGATTCCGTAGTGTTGTTAGATGCAAGGAAGGAACTATCCAGATGAATCAGCATCAATTACCACCAAGATAAAAGGGGAAGGAAGGATGAAACTTACGTTCATAACAATCAACATCGGAATATCAAACACATCCCTCTTGACCGTCCAGCAATAACTACAATCCATCTTGCCATCCCTCTCCAGGTTCCCAATCCCGTTCTCCCCCTCAATATGACTRACCT
Source organism: Lachnum nothofagi (assembly GCA_003988875.1). Lineage (NCBI taxonomy): Eukaryota > Fungi > Ascomycota > Leotiomycetes > Helotiales > Lachnaceae > Lachnum > Lachnum nothofagi. Next base: position 7,365 of record QYSG01004004.1, read on the forward strand.
TACTCCCCATCGGCCCAACCAACCCTCCCACACCCCCCTTCTTCTCCTCCCCAGTCGGAGGACTCTCCCCGCCCTCTTTCGTCTGGTACTTCAGCAGCTTACACCTTGTCGTGACAGACCCTCTGCTATCACCGAACGCCAGCCGCGCGAAGTCCTCGTAGAATTCAACAGCTGAGTCGTCGTCCAGAAGCTCGGCAAGGAAGACGGGCTGCGGGCGGGAGTTGTCTTTCGAGGGTTCGGGGAGGGAGGCGGGGCGCATGCGCGGGGTTGCAAGGCGCGAGTTGCCGACGCTGCTAGGTCCACTAGCACTAGCAGACTTTCCGGTGTTGGTATTAAGRTTAGCTTCCTTGCCCAGCAAGACATCTTTCTTCCAGCCTGTGAGGAGCGTGAACTCCTTATTGACGGCCGCAACTTCGCCGGTGCGGCGGCAGACGAGGGTCGGCGTGCAGCAGTTGAGCATGAATTCCTCGTACTCGAAGAGCGTGCGCTGGAAGCACTTTTCCATGAAGATTAGGTCTTGGCGGTTCAGGGTCTTGGTGCAGGAGATGAAGGAGGGGCGGATGGAGGCGAGGGATTTGGCGATGCGGAGGGTTTTGTTGGGGGAGAACCGCCGTTGGAGRAAGGCCGTGAGGCTGTGGAAGCCGGTCGTGTAAGAGTAAGGCTCGTGGACGGTATCGTAGATGGAAGAGGCATCGCGGGTTCGTTTTCCAAGGATAGAAGATGGGCCAAATTTCTGRCTGGGAAGCGTTTTTGTTTCTTGTCGTTTTGGTGGCCGATGTGGATGAGGTGTTGCACTAGGTGTGAAGGATGTCGTTGGAGAGCTTTCAAAGCTCATYCCGCTTGCTCCTGGACTTGCCTCTGTACTCGGACTGTGATGACTGGCAGGCCCTGTTGGTACTGCGTATGCGTGCGGTAGGCCATGTTGGATATTGTGAGCAAATATGCCRCCCGCATTGCGTCCATCCATASCCACAAATTCCGGAAGCATATCTTGAGAGTATTGCTGGCCGAATTGATCCATATTGTTACCAAACACAGATCCATTGTTGAAGCTGACGCTGTTCATGCCACCTTGTGAAGATATTGAGTCTTTTGAAGGTATTTCAGCTGCTCCAGAAGACATATGATTCAGCATGCCGAATTCCAGAGCTCCGTAATGATTRCCAAAATTGAGTCCTTCCAGATCAAAATTGAAGAAGGCGGGATTGCTCGGATCGAAAATCATCTGCGCATCTGGTTGTTGAGGAACTGATAAGCCTTGCATTGGGTTCTGCCGATTGACTTGGTGCTGAAAKGTAGGTGATAATGGCGATTGTTGACTTCCATACGAAAGTCTTGCCTGTAATGGAGGCGGCATTGGATTCGGTTGAGAGTTGTAGAGAGAATATGACGGTGAYTGATCTGCTTGAGAGAAAAAGCCACTCGCTCCAGGAGATGTATCGGAAGCCGAACTAGTCGTCGGAGGGCCATTGTTGGACCGAGCGCTGTTGACTTGATTGTAGTTAGGTCCCAGCACAGGTCGAAGCGCTTCAGGAGGAGCATCGTGAAGATACTTAGCCTTCTTTCTGACACCATCTTGACAAGCGTCTGCAAGACCACGTTTGATACAACGTTGACAAGGTCGCTCGTCCCCTACAAATTTGTTAGCTGTTATTTAAATGTTGTGGGAGCAAAGCAATTGAACGCGGCCAAGACGAACAGCAAAGCACCAATTCATCCGAAGAAAGCAAACATACCACAAGTCAAATGTGCTCTTTGACACGCAAAGCAAGCTCTCCTAGCCTTCTTTCTTCGTGGTCTTAATGGATCCTTTGGATCTAGCTTGGGCTTTGTCGCGCCAGTCGACCCAGCCTTGCCGTCCTCCTCCCCATCTTTGAACTTCGACTCAGCCATATCTGTATTATCGTCCTCCTCTTTGCCGGGCTCTTCTTGCTCATGCTCACTGTAATCGTTCTCCGAAGCACCTTCCGAAACCTCAGGATCATCTATCTCAGTATCTCCCGACATGCTGAACTAAATACCCAGTTGGGGGTGCCAATAGGTCGCGGCCTTGCGAAACCACACTGCGTCAGTACAGAAACCCCCAGCAGAAGTGCTCGCTCGTTAGACCCTGGAATAGATCCTAGTGCAGGCGGCTCGTCGCACAGGAGCAGGGAAGTACAGCTACCCAAGGTGCTGTGAACCGCCGGGCCACTTACAATGCACAATGACCTTGCTCTCTCTAATGCGCCTCAGCTGGTCTATTCGAGCGTCGTGGACCTCTCTACAAGGCCCCTGCTCCGGTATGCCCCACGCCGTGACCACAACCTCAAGGTTTGTCCGTCAATGGTATCTATTCCTAGCACAGCCCCTCGACGCACCGCACAATCTGCTGCAAACCTATGCAGTATTGATGCGTCTCGCAGCAGCGCAGCGCACCGAAGCTCTCAAGCAGAAGGCGGCAACTACCCGTCCCCTCGCAATGCCCACCACGTTTCGCCGCGTGCCTATACGACCACAGGCACGCGTTCGCATGCACTAGAGAGAACTTTAGCCTGGCCCGTCCGTCTGTCCACCTCCGGGCCTTGTGTCGTCTCTGGCCCTGCGGCCTCCAACACTTCCAGTCGCGTGTGCTACTCGGTGAAAGCTCACCCACTGCCCCTTGCCCTTTTCGCGCCTCTTACTCAAGCTCTCTACCCCTCCACAAGCAGCAAGCCCGCAGCGTACCGAACCGTACCGTGCCGTACGTTTCCCAGGACCCTCCGTCTCTCACAACCAGCTACGAGCGCCTCTGTGTCCTACGCCAGAGGTCGCCGACCAATACCACCACCGTATGTAAGTTCGCCCAGCACAGCGCCAGGATCACGCGGCGTGGTGCGCCCCTCTGGCGATTGCGTAAAGTAGGCAACGAGCAATGAGAATCGAGATCTGCCGTTCCTGCTCGTTATTCGCAATCAAATCGCTTCCTCCACTCTCTCTGCTTGCCCAGTTCCACTTGTCGCAGGCGTATCAAATGCAGTGCGACAGCTGGCTATGCAGGCAGCCGTCCACTAATTCGAATTTCTCCAGTCGCTGGCGCAAGATTCCCGCCGCAATGGCATTGATGCCCGAATTCTGCTGGCGCTGCCCTGGTCTTGTCCTGCTTTTTTCTCCGCGTCTTCCCTGCTGCTGCTCCCTAATTTGTATGTATTGCCTCGTATCTATCGTATCTCGTCTCGTCTCGTTCGCTTGCCTCGAATATTGGATTRCTGYCGCTCTCTGCTGCCGCGCGCGCGAATCTCTCCTGGATTAATGTTGYAGCTTTTTGATAATGTGTAGCTCTTGGTGACAGCGGCGAGATTGCCTTGCGGCTGAGCAATCAGCAATTGRWAWCGGGGCGATTGGGTYAGGGYGSGCGAAAGCTTCAAGAGTGGAGAGGCGGGGTCTAGTTTCCTCTCCTCGCGGATTATGCGCCGGCGTGGCTCTGTCTAGCGCTCGAGCGGCCAATTGAGGATTTGATTTGCGGCGGGCGGGAGGTTGTCGAGCGAAGAGGAAGGTTGCACAATTGATTAGGGGATGAAGTGCCGCTTGGTCTTGTTGCGCGTGCTGACAACGTTGCTCGTGTTGCGCAGAGGGATCTCAGAGTTTGAGGTGCTGATCGTGGTGGGCTAGAGCTCGGTCAATCTTTGCAGGCGCGGTTCAGCGGGTCGGCTGCACCAGAGGCCGCTCTGCTWTTCCAGCCACGCCTCGCTAAGTCTTCCTAATCCAGGGATAACTCCCCCCCCTTTTCCAGCCCCCCTCGCCTGCTCGTCAAATGCTTGACTCTCGTCAAATAGAGGGGTCGAGAGGGGTTCGCCAGGTCGTCAGCGTTTTATGTATCAGTCAGCTAAGCATGGGGGCGCATGTGCCGTCATGTGYCTTGTGTCTTGCTGTCAGTCATCGCCCATCGCCCAACTATATATTAAAATTCTATCTTCTGCAGACCATCTGTATGCACGCAGAATGTGATAGCCACTACGCTGGGTTTCTCCCAAGTCGTCCCTCCAATCCAATGTATATCTGACAGGGCTGGCTGCTCCAAGCCGTTACACAAATAATCGCTGGTCACATGTTGCTGCACGACCAGCTCCCCTCCATCGCCCAACTCTCCCAAGTCCTGATCCTGGGTGCCGCTGCACGCCCACAAGCTCCCCGCCAGAAGTGACTGGTCACTGGGTTTCTGGGGATGTGTTACTCGGCGTCTCGGTAGCGATGAGAACAGGGGGTCCTGTGTCGTGATGCCGTGGTTCGGTGCATTTGGGCCTCTGTCTTCATGTGTGATTATGTGAGTGGGCAGCGACAATCACGTTACGGAGGGTTTCAGAGGCCAAGGATAGCACATGTGGCTGCCATCAGATGACTCGATGTCTTGGGACTCGAGCAGGGGGCTTTTATGTACGTTCCCGCCACCGCTCTGCTGGGATGAGACATCTCCATGTCTTGGGTATGGMGATGGGATCTGTCGTTGGTCAAAGCGACGGCCGCGATGGGGATACACAACCTTCGAAACTCGAACTCTTGCTAAGTGTGATGTACATGATGTATGATGTATAATATATGTACGCCTGGTGAAAAATCTGATTATGCTGTTCCCACCTCCTCCCAATGCCAAAACGGCGACCTCGCTAGCTATGCATGCCAAATCATCAAATGCTAATAAATACATGCAAAGACAAATGCAGAAGTATATACAATATAAATTATATCCTAGAGTGGACTAGATCCTATGCACTTGCAAATCTACTCTTGCCTCTAATYTTCTTTCCATATTTGAAAAATAGATACGGAAATGGCATCATAGCAACAGTCAGAAATGCCAATAAGCTCGTAGCCCATTGATCGCCAAGTTTGTGGTACATTTGTACGCCAAATAGTGGAAATGCAGCTGTATCATTAATCAGCCTCAGCAAYAGAGTGGAGATGAACCTCGAGATTAAGTTCAATAGATCAACTTACCGCCGAAGCTACTTCGAGCAAAACTATTTGCGGCCAGCGAGCTGGCTGCATATAATGGATACGCATCGACGAGGAAAGTAAAGATGCCGCTGAAAACCAGGATTGTTCTGAAATTTCCAACACGGTTAGCGACACGATGACATGAGTGTGTGACGGCACGTGCGTCGAAGTAATGCAGCTGTGGGATTGATAGGGGAATTGATATACACGGAAGGCTGCTTCGAGTCCTTGAAATTTRCAGCAGGTCTACTTCGAGAACGCATTGGAAGCCGCAAGTTGACAGCATGACCGTGCTCCCAAACTRGAGAAGTTTGCGAATGGCTTGATCATCAGYAATGAAAGCATACGGTAGTTCCCTGTGTATAATGGCACTTGAAGCAACGAAGTTCCCTGGTTTTCAAACGTCCGCGCAGGATTTGAGGGTTTTTGACAGATGCAAGGAAAAGGTTTTATCACATACCCCATTCCAAAAACAGTCGATCCAATGATGGGAACAATCCAATGCACYGAAGGGTATGTTGTCCATGCGAACATGAAGAGGCCGATGGGCACCAGCAAGGCGCCCGCAATGGCAGGAGGCAGTCTGTACTCTGGTTCACTGCCTCCTATCTCGCCAGTCGCTTCTTCCCGTTGCTTGATAAGCCTAGCATAGTTTTTGTGCCATAAGGGATCAGTAGTAGCCGCAAGGAGCATCCCAACGAAAATTCCCAGAAAGCTCAGCCCTGTCTGTGARGCCGTGAACCCATGATTGCCTTGGAAGACAAGCGGGAACGCTCCGAAGAAGAGGTACAGAATACCCAACAGAATAGCTGAGAACAAGCACTATGGACTTATTAGCAATTYAAAACCWATTGTTCTTAAGAACATGTTTCGGAAAAAATAAAGCGTTTTCCCTRRGCCTAGAATTGCATTGGATTTTTTTTGAGCAAAGAGCCTCCAAAAATCACCAATTCAGCTCCGAGGGGCCCGGAAATCTTTGGAAAAATACAGTTTTTGTACGAGAMGGGGACGCACAAGGTTTGTAACCATCGGCTCTAGCAACAACAGTTGAAACGGTCTCAACAGCGAATACGCAATAGTCTTSGTRATGCTTTTATCCATTATCTCCATCGGGGCCTTCCAACGCTCATCTCCTGTCTCATTCCGCATYGTCCGCGCCTTGTTCCTCAGCAGGACGGGATGATAAGTTTCCGGAACGAAAAACACAATGAGGGCCAGGCAGGCACCTGACCAGATGAGCAGCATGTAGAAGGTCCAGCGCCAGGTGGTGTACTGATTAATAAAACCGCCGAATAGGGGCCCGAGAGAGGGCCCGACGAAGGGCGATGCCGTGTATACCAACATCGGGAGCTGCAGGGTCTCGCGGTTATACATGTCACCGACTGTGCCGCCTGCAACGGACAGGAATGCGCTCCCAGAGACACCGTCGAGGAAACGTGCTATCAGCATAGTTTGGATGTTCTGCGCCACAGCAGACGGGATGATCCAGATGAAGAACATGGAGAATGAAACYAGGTATACAGGCCTACGACCATAGAACTCACTGGAAGGGTCAGTAGGACTTCACRGAAGGGGATTTATGGRACGCACGAAAGTGGTGASAGCAACATRGGGCCAAYMCCRAGYCCCATGATGAAGAGRGAAAGTCCCAACGTCGCCACAATTCTGGAACAATTGAAGTCCTTCGTGAGCTGGGTATAGGTACTCGTATATTCCGACGASGTACAAGTCCTGCAAGCACCAAGTCAGCACCTTGTTTTGACWCCCRCTAACTCAATMTMCAGCTGGCATGCGCCCTTGTCTATTTTCCAGCACTTCACCTCTCTCTCTTTAAGGGCAACACTCACACACAAAGCGAGCACATCGCAACAATGAGCACAATACCCCACTTCCTCCAGTATCCCATCGTCCTCGGRTTCAACGGATCGCTATCCCCTCCATCCCAATGCACCTCAAACGGATCCTTCTCCGCCCCTCTCGCCTCAATCTCCTCCTCATCACATCCATATCCGTTATTCGAGCGCGTGCGGCTGATCGCGCGCAGCGAATTCGGGTTCTCGGGGCGCGATGGGGGCGCGTTGATGGCTGCGCTCGAGGAGTTGCGAGAGTCCATTTTCTGGTCGTATTTCTCGCTTGCTTCTGCCATTGTTCCTTCCTTCTCTCTCTCCTTCCTCCCAATTCCCAATTTCCTACTAGTACTTTTCTACTCGAAACTCGCAAGCCGGTCGAGAGTGGGGTTAGCTCCAATGACGCTCTCGCACGACGTAGCCAAGGCAAGGCGTTATATATTGTCGCAGAGAGGAATTAGCACCTTCGTCAGGCGCAAGAAGAGGACCGTCATGACGGTAAAGAATTTATCAGCAGAACAATTTTGGCGTTACTGTCCCCCCTGCTCGAAAAGACGGGGCAGGGACTCCGTATCGTGGGTCATCGTCATCCTAGGCGTAGATTCGGCGATGGCGCCGGCGCGGCGGGCAAGCTCCCGGCGTTAAGGCAAAGGGCTCGGGAGGGGCTCGGCATGTTGAGAAGGCAGATGGGGCTCTTT
>QYSG01004026.1:0-12458 GCA_003988875.1 Lachnum nothofagi
CATAGCCATTCTTCTTCACGGCTTCAGGAGTCACAGCAACATCAACTGAGATGGGCGCAGCAACGCTAATAGCACTGCAAAAACCGACAAAGGTACCATATACCCGTTGCGTTGAGTACGCAGGGTCTATTACAACGATCCAGTGCCGGACATGCAAGTACGCAGGTATATCTCTTAGAATATCTGGACGATTCTCTCTCTCTGTACGAGCGAAGGGCTTTGCCCGTATGTGCCTTGTAATTGCCGAGTGGTTCCATCGCTCTGCGCTGCCGCGAGAAAAATCTTCGAATCCGTGTTCCGGCACGCAGGCGTTGTAGAAGGTGTTGCGGTTGTAGAGGATGGGGAAGCCTTCGGCGTAGAGCTTCTTGCACACGCACAGAATGGCGGGCCAGAGATCTAGAGGGATGTGCGGGAGGGTTGATGCAGGCGCTGCGAGGATAGGATTGACGAGCAGATGCTTCAAGATGTCGTCTCGAACTTCTGGTGGGATGCTTAAAAGAGACGGGGGTTCTGTCATCTCCGGCATTGTTCTAAGCATGTATTTTTGCAACCAAGCCAATGTTTTGGAAAACTCTGAAATGAAGTTCTTGTTACTTCGAAAGGCGTTGGCGATGCTGTCGCTGACAAAACAAAAATTACTAGAGCTAATAGTTTGTGAATTAAATATTGACCACTATTCTAAAGGAAAGTGAATCCACCCAAAGTGCTACTTAACAGCCTCATATTATTTGTGTGATTTGGATTGATCCACGCGTTTTATCGAACTAATTTCGGTGCTAATCGCTACATCTGCTTTGGAAAGCTGCCTCTTCATAGCATTATAACAGAGTAGATGAAGAGTTTTGGTTTCTTCAACCCGGAGGCATTATTGATAGCCTTTCTCAGGCTTTGCAACCAGCTGCAGCAGCTTCATTCCGATGTATAAATCAAAGATTGGATTCCTACAAGCCCTAGTCCTATCATAGCGACGACTAGGAACGTGACGACAAGTGAGAAAGGCGAGTGCAGAGACCATGCGCACGAAAATTGCTGCCAAGCCCAGGGTCTGGAGCAGCTTTTCATCGCTTCTGGGCCACAAAAGCTTTAAGTTCATCCATCACTTGCGGTGCCGGTATATCTATCTGGTAAACTTATCAGATGAGACTACTGAAATCATTTCCGAACAAGGTAGTGCTTTTCGGAAATTAATGTTGTGTTCTTTTCTAAAGGGTTAAGGCAGCACTCAGGACTCGTCATCAGCACAGGTACCCACCGCGAGGCTCATTCAGCTGGTGAATTCGGTGCGTATGACTTCCGAAATCACGGCCAGGGCGGAAAGATGCGACAAATCCAGCTTGGGTTTGTTGATAGATTTAAAAGATACTACAATGTGTCTGCAAGGCCAGCCGACAGTTGGCCCATGGCTCAGTCGCCCTGCCCTTCTTACCCAGCCAGATCCTACTCATAGGCTACACTCCCGCACATAAGTTGGTTGGATTCTTGAATGCCTGGTCGCGGCTTTTTTCAATTATTATAACCAATAGAGGAAAATCGATTGTCATGAGCCTTGATCCTAAAGGAGTGGAACCATCCTTGTGCTGGATGGCAGAGGAGGAGTGCTTCGAGCCCGTAAGTTGGCCTTCGACATGACTAGGTGTTGGTATTGCAACCTAGAGGATCTTCCAGCTTACCTCAAAGGACCTTAACATATATATTTTGAGTGTTGGCATCAATAATTAACCAGAAGTTATTATTTTACTTTTTCTTGTTTATCAATAATGGTATTAAATTAAAATTTCTAAGCAAGATTGTGACGAGATTGATCTTACGACCTATGAATAGATATGATAAGGGCAGAATAACTCTATTATTAATTGAATGATATTGGATCGTTGGGAAATGTACGCCGACGTCAATCAAATACTTGACTATGGAAATTTGGTGCCCTGAAAATCTACAGAGGATATGGGAACTTAGTAGAGAAACAATAAGATGCTACAAGAGGTATCCACCACTATGTTCATTCTGTCTATCTCGCTATTACCTCGGATCTAGAACCTGTCATATCCTTCTGAAAGAGCCGCCATGAATGAGAGACTTGATTGCTCACTCGCGCATCGTTTATAATTACATGTCTCTTCTTTCTCTTAGCTCCCTGATTCGACGCCGATTTTCGTTTCGAGCAAGCCTCTCTTTCTCCAACCGTAGGCGTTCCAGCTCCCACTTGACCTCACCTTCCGTCAAAGTATAAATATTAGGCTCGTTCACGTCCCAGTGCACCATCTCATCACAGCCATACAAATCTGCAGTATCGACCTCGAGCCCGCTTTCATTGCAGAAGTCAAATTTCAGAAGTTCTTTTCTTGTCTTCCTAATCTCAAGGAACTGGCTGTCCAAGTCGTCCACAAGCTCCCGGTAGAGCGATACAAAGTTTTCGAAATGCTCGAATTCGATGGTAGTTTGAAGCTGCCTAAAAAGCCGACTGCGTTTTGTATTGTCATACTTCTCATCAAACATCTTCTTATGTGTTTGTATTTCGACTTTGATCTGAAACGGAAGATCGCGCCTGAGAGCATCCATGTACTCTTGAAGATAGACAAGCGCAACTGCGTAGATAGCATCTTCGCCAGGCCAGCGTCCAGTCCAATAAGTGTCCCCAGGCTCTGCGTGAGCATCAAACATGCGACTCTCGACTTTCTGGGTCTTAACGAATTCGTTGAGTTTTGCTGCTGCAAGTATGGTCCTCTGATATTGAGGTTCGAAGTAATTGACAATGAAAGCACGTTGCTCCTTCAACGATTTGAGATCATGTTGGATGACAATCTCCATGGCTTGTTGGAGTGCTCGTTCCACGGGATGCTTTTGGAAGATTTGGAAGGCAGTGGGCGGAACATTGTCTTCACCACAATGATGGCAAAACTGGTCGTCGACATTACCCATATCTTCCTTGAAAGCCGTGTTGTTCTCAAAAGCTTTGGCGTACCTCTCAAGAGGCGGAAAGATCTCAAATGCGAATTCAATCGTCCCATCAGACTTCATGGAACGAATAAGTTCGTCACAGATTGACTGATTTTGAGTGGATAGATGCGATATTTGGTGGAACCCGGCTGTTGATGACGGATCAAATCCCTGGCGAAGGCTTTTCACTATCTCATCATTCGTTGCATCTCGGATGCTGGGATTCTGAATACCTCTGAGCATTTTCACAGGCTCCAATGCCACCGACATCTCTTCATAGGCAGCATCCAAAGTAGTCCCGACACCTTTCTTGATAATTGCAAGTTGCAATGACTGAGGCCGGGAGCGGCTGATTGCGCGGCAAAATTCATCGAAGCTGCTTGGGAGACCATAGGCTCCAGAAGGATACATGTATATGGCAGCTATCCAATGCCGAACCTTCTGTATCGCCGGATTATTTTGAAGTGCGTATGAATATCTTGTCAACGGTGAGGCAACCCAATAGTCAGCCTGGACCTTTATGTTCCCACTCTCACCTGCATAGGGATAACACATAAGAGGAACGACATAAAACACGTTGCATCCATAGAGAATGGCCTCCGTCTCAGCATTTATCTCTTTGGTGGCACCTAAAATAGATGGGTGTAGATTATATTTCACCCAACAGCCTCGATCATCCTTCCATAAGCGGCCTGGACCATTTTCCGAGTCCAGAAATGACGACTTTGAAAGAATTGGACTGACTAAAAGCAACTCCCAAATTTGGTTGCGGATCTCAGGAGGAAGGCGCATGAGGCCCTTCCGGGTCTCGACTGGGGAGTTCACAGGTGCTGAGCTCGCCTTCGTGATCTGAGGTCTGAGTGGAAGATCGAGATGCAAGGTTTGAATCAAGTTGGCAACTGTAGCTGTAACTTCCTCGCTTGACATGCCGTTGAGGAGAGGCTTGGACGCCATGAAAATTTTCAGAGCATCAACTGGTTTGGACGGCTGAGCTGTAGATGGATCCATCGTTATCGGAGGGCTGTATTTCTTGATATTTTGGGGAGATATCGGGTTTGAGAGGATGTTTCGGAGCTCGTATGGTGCGTCTTCTTGTGGCGGATGTGTATGTTCTTGACGTAAATTGTGGGTACGACGCCGGGGCGAGAGGTTTCTCTCAGGGATGACCTCTGCTAAGTGTCAGTAATGGATCATATCATCTTGTAGTAATAGTGAGGTGTCCGTGCAGATTTACCTGATTTAATGATCGGGGATCACTATTGCGCTTCTGCAACGATCTTGACGCACCAAGGGGGCTGGGTGGTGCTCTGCAAAAGTTGGATTCCGACTGCGAGGCCAGCTTCTTCAATCAAGTCAATATCCGAGAAAATAATATCTGGGAACACGACGTACATGTCGTTTGACTTTCTTGATCGTGGAATGTTCTATCCTACCAGGGTTTCGTTGAAGGGGGTTAGTTTTGGTGTCAAGGATGAGTACTTGTCATTCGTTATCAGGCAACTCTCGAGATGGAAAGTTAGATCTTTAAAGTCTCCCTAGGAAGACCTGCACAAGGCGACAAGCTACATATAAGTACTGCTATATTGTTTAGCCATTCAATCACAAGATGTCATAGTTCACAGTGGTGAACCAGCTCCAACTCACATCCCAAAGCTGTGAAATCGTCAAAGCTTGATGGTTCTGGTATCTATTCTATTGCTGCAAAGCCGGACGAATTTTCCGTCACAAACATGGAGTTATTGTGCCTACGTAGTTTGCCATGCCCGTATAATGTTAATTATTTAATCTTGTCGGTTTTCAAAAGACTTGATCATTCGATAGTTCATAGTAAATATGGGCATTCCATAGATGGGTCAACAAACCTGAGAGACACTATTCGACAGAAGGTACTTACCCAGATCTCTGTAGGTAGTGAGGGACTGGAAGCGGAGAAAATGGATTTGTAAATGTTGGAAGGAATGCATAAGCACGTCAAGCTTGCTGAATCGAGGATAAAATTGAGAAAATTTGGGGAGGCGAAGCTGGACGCTTGGCTGAGCTTCCTTGTATCTATGGTCTAGACCAAAATTTCCAAAGAGCATATCCTAAGGTTCTCTTGGTATACAAGCAAGTATTGTTCTTTCCCTAAGACAGAACCAGCATCCGTTCTTACCCATATGTCCTGTCTAAAAGAGTAAAGTCGTATTCTAATCTTCATTGCTCTGATTGTCTTGATCGTCCTCCTCTCCATTGTCTTGATCCTGCCCGTTGCCTGAGATATAATCGTCGTAATCATCTCCTCCATCCGAGTCCCCTTAATTTCCATGATTTGAGTCGTCATCTCGATATGAGTGCTCGTAATGATTGTAACCATCATCATATTCAACGTCAAAATCAGGTTCATTGACCTCCCAGTCAACAGGGTCATCGCAGCGAGCTCACTCAGGATCAATGACGCAACTGCTGTGATCCGGACCGTCATACTTATATAGTTCCTTACGAGCCTCTCTGATCTCAACGAACTGTACATCGAAAAGGTCGAGGACGGTGCGGAAATTGTGTGCTAAATTGCGAAAATAATTTCTGTCCACGAGCGCACCTAGGCGCTTCAGCTTCATGTGTCGCTTTATGGTCGCTTGCATGCCATCGAAGGTTTGTTGATCACGTCGGATCTGGGCCTTGATTGAATGAGGTGCATCGCGTACAAACAAAGCTTCATACTCGAGCAAGACCAAGCTGAGGACGCGCCTGTCCGTCGATTCATCCGAGTAGGGCTCCTCATAGAGGTCGACATCAAATATACCGCCTGGCCGCTTCTCTTCTTTGATATAACGAACGATGTTATCAGCGGCTCTGCATATCCGCTGATACTAGGGCTCGAGATACTGCAGGGCCTTGACTCGCTGATCTTTAAAGGTGGTAGCGTTGTCATTCTCGTCAACTTCCCCATGAGCGAGCTGGAGTGCGCGCTCCACCGGATCAATGGTAGGTGCACGGTACGGATTAAAAGGAGTGCGATTTCCGTAAGTAGCTGGGCGATCTAGAGAGTATTCGTTCCAAGCAAGGGCCATATCTTCCTTGAAGACGCCGGTGCTCTCAAACGTCTGTGCATACGCTACGAGCGCATGGTACATCTTGAAGGGCAGTTCAATAGGGGTGCTGTTCTTCACCGCGTGGGTCAACTCCCACTCTAGCACAGCTTCGTCCTGTAGATGTGAGGGAATTCAACGGTGTTTTCATCCATGCGCATAGTATAGGGAATCTCGGTAAGCTCAGCGTTCCGGATCCCCAAATCCTGTAGGCCACGCAACATGTTGATAGATTTCAGAACCTGGCTCATGAAGTGATAGTCTACATTCACTTCCCCCTCAAGTACCTTTTGTAGAATGACGGCTAGCTCAAGAGACTGGGTATCTGATTTACAGATTGCCCGGCAAAACGCTATTAGGCTTCCACAAGTTGCCTGCAGATCGGTTGTGAGAACATTGACAACGATAGACCAACGCCGGACTTTGGTAATTCCAGGGGCATTGATGAGGCCCGAGAGATCATGACCCTGGGCATCGTCATAATATCTCAGCACCGGACAAAGGGTCTGTCCTCTGGAAATATTGCCAGAGAATGACCATCGCGTTGAGAGAGGGCAGACAAAGAAAGTATTGAGGGTGTACAATACATTAGAGGCCTCTCTATAAAGTAGTTTGTTGACCCGAAGAATGGTGGGTTCGAGATTGTATTGAGCATACTGTCCCCAGCTCTCCTGCTTGGAGACAGAATCGCATCTCCCCAACACAGGGTTGACAAGAAGCAGCTTGAATATCTCGTGGCGAATGTCTAGGGGCAAGTCCATAAATGACAAATTCTCTCGTGAGGAGGCCCGGTGTTCTTCGTAAGAGTCCTTGGTTACCCCCTTGAAGAAGACAGCGATGTCGACGTTGAGCTGGGCCGCGATGTCGTACAGAATGGTTAGACTGGTTGTGCGCGTGTGATTGGGGACGAAGAGTCCTGTATCGTCACCGTTGGAAGTGTCAGGCGTCGGGGACCGAGACAAGTGCTCGGTGGATTGAGACATCGTGAGGATAGGTTGATTGGTCACTGGTGAGCACGGTCGACGGTGTTGCTTCGCTCTGGTCAGCACTTCAACGCAGTAGAAGTTGTCGATGTCCAACTTACCGATGATTCCTTGCGTACGCAGAAGAATATTTGTACTCTACGTATAGTCTAGTACTGATGCAGTGAGGTCAAGATGACCGCAGGAATGATGTTGCGTTCCCAGTAATCAATTTTAATCGTGATGTCCAAAGGAGCTTGGGAAGGGTCCTACGAGGGTATGTTTATACGGTCTAGCCCCACCTAGCCCCAGAACATTTGCCACGGAAGCTATTCACAGAACCTCTGCTAGGAGATGAATAGCCGTTGCGAGAACTGAAAGGTTAAGCGAGACGCCCCTGAATGCCAAGGACAGGTGGGGACTTGGTCACGTGTGGAATAGACTAGTGTGACTTGATTGCTATATAGCTATGGATAGCTATATGAGGGGAGATTAATGCGTTGGAGGGGGTGGAGGATGGAGTTGATATATCGGCAATGAGAAGAATTGGGAGCTCCGACAATGTGTCAGGGGTTGCTGGCCATTCTTATACATCCTGCCAATCACATGCAGCAAACTAAAGCATGGATAATCAGCATACATTGATTGCTCAAACTACAAAGACTATCCTGATCCACAGATCATACAATTGTATACGAGCGGGTTCTTGATTCATCTGCAGAAGGTCTCAACAAGCTTGGGTGAATTGTGGACCCTAATCAGCGCTTGGCATCCCCTTGTGACAGTGCAGAAGCAATCATATTACATATTTTCCTCCATCAAACATCGTCCAAACTTCGAAGAACCAATATAACACTACCAGTCTAATCACCGCCAAATGTCCTTTGAAGCCAGTGGTTCTCAGACTCGACTGTAATGTCAGGTTCGTGGATCTCCCAGTCCGTACACTCTACACATCGAGTCGTCTCCGGATCGATAGAGCAACATCGATCGGTAATGTCGGCCACGAACAGCTCTTTCCTAGCTTGGACAATGGACATGAAATGATCCTCTATCGTCTCAAAGACGTCCTTGAAAGCGCCGAGAAAACGACTGTAGGCTCCACCGAGGAGCTGCGCCTTCATATCTCGTAGCTTAGACGGCACGTAGAAAGAGTAGTAAATGCTTTCCAATTCGGGGCAATTCTGTAGAATACTCTTTCGAACCTCAAGAGGCATATCGCGTTCCAAAGTCTTGGCATAGTCGTCAAGTAAGATGAACGCTTCTTGATATTTTCCGCTGTGAAGAGGATCGAAAGGATCAAAATACGGATCGACCTCAAGGAGGCCGTTGGCTCGTTTCTCTCTCTTAATGAATTGCAGAACATTTTCCGATGCTGCTGACATTCGCTGGTACTGTGGCTCCAAGTACTGAAGGACAATGTCTCGTTGCGATTTGAACATTGCGCTATCGCGCATATATGACGCTTGGAGAGCCTGTCTCAAGCCTTGTTCGACGGGGTGAGGATCGCAGTCTATTCCTTTATACGGACTGGTCCGGTTGGACCGCTTGAACCACTCGTATATCTGGCCACCTCGGTCGGAAGGCGGATCCAATGTATCGCCAATACTCATCTCAACTTGGAATGGCAAGTACTGCTCGAACCGCTCTGTGTATGCCAAAAGGTTGCTGTACATATCACGAACACGCTCAACTGGAGAATTCCCGGTGACCGTTTCAACCAATTGAACGAGCAGCTGAGGGTCGATTTGAAAGAATGCTGACTCGAGATTGCCGCCATCGCCCAAGGACTCCGAGACAATTTCTGGGTCAGCATCCTGGATCTGTATACTTCCAACCTTCCGAAGGACAGTCAAGTGTTGCAGCGTAGTAGAAATAGCTCCCGAATCCTCTGCTGCAGGAGAATGTCCCACCGACCATGGAAGAATCTGAACCTCCAAAGATTTGAGGGTTTCCGAGTGAGAGATCCAATGACAGAATGCGCCAAAATTGACCGTAGACACGGTTTGATCCTCAGGTTCTGGTGGGAAAACCATGACTTTCCAATTTCGGATCTTCTTGAGCCCGCGAAAGTAGCTCTCCCGGAACGCACAATATCTTGTCAATGGATTTGCTGCAATATTCGGACGTTCCACTAAAGTATCGACTATGAAACTGTTTGACTCGTATAAGATCCGGGAGGCCTCGTCGTACACCTGATGGTTGACTCTTAAGATAGCTGGATGAAGGTCGTATTTGGTGCGCGCCCCATACTCCTCCCCTTCCCTGATAGCAGCAATCTTCCCCAGGATCGGATTGACCAACAGCAACTTGTATACCATATTCCGTATTTCCAATGGTAGTTTGCGTAGAAATATCGAGTAGTTCCCTCTTCCTGGCTCAGGCTCTCCAGAACCAAGGTCCGCCGATGGGTGAATCTGAGGAGACTTGGTCAAAGCAAGGTGTAGAAGCTCAAGTGGAATCCGGATCTTGGTGCGGCTTCCAAGCTGTGGCGTCTGAGTGAGCGCGAGATGGAGGAGGGAAGGATTGCTGGCTGCGTCGTTCGCGTCCATGGTGGAGAGCGGCAGCTACCTGGGCATGCTCGTTAGCTAGCGATTCATCGAGAACAGGAATATGTATCACCTTTTGAAGGGGCTGTACTCTTGTTCTATCGATGTCCCAGCTTGAGTGAGACTTTTTCCTGGAAGGACTTTGTGCTCGAGGTTGAAGGTGAAGTGGATGGAGGGGGGTTGGTGATGGAGCGGAGATGCGGTGTTAGGAGGAAGGAATGGAAAATTTTTCGGCTAGTGAATTGTAGAGGATATTGTAAAGTCTCTCGAGCTCCCTTGAGAAATTCAAAGTCTCGATTATTGTGGGTATTTTATCAATGATATGAAGTGCTGAAGATTTCTCAAACCCAAGATTGCAAAATCTTCTAGTAGCAACAGAGCTTCTGGGACATTATCCACTAGGTCAAACGTGCCACGGCCGCTGCTGCCAAACACGGGATTTCGAGAAGTAGTGGGGTCAAGTAGGCCATACCTGTGCTTATGATCTTTAATGAAATCTGTAAGCCGAATAGAAGGGCTGGAGATCCGTTGATATTGGGTTTCAAGATATGAACAACGCTTGCACGAGCGTGCTTGAAATTCTGTATTTGTCCATCGTCTTCAATCATCGTTTTCGCGGCCTCCAGTCCAACTTCGACCGGGTGAGACTTCTTGTAAGGACTACTAACGGAATAGCTATAGCGGCCCCCGACGGTCCATGGTTATATTGGTCTCAGGCCATCCACATCAAGGCTTGCTTCGCTGAAGGGGCCGATATATCTGACGTCCATTTCAGCTCTGAGTGTTTCATGGCGCTCGAATGCAGTGGCGTAGCACAATAATGTCTGATACATCTTTGATGGATGCTCTACAGGCGTCGTGCTGGTAACCACGGATCTGAGAGTCTCAATAAAAGTGGGAGTGAGATCTTCGATGGAAATGTTTTCCTCTCGCCAAGCGTTGTACGTGTATCGAAGGTGGATCGGTGGAACATCGTGTTTATGAGCGTGCGCCAAATCGAGCTGCTCAACTTTGCGGAGCATTTGCAGTGGTTTCAAGACCAGGGTATTGGGCTGATGAGAATCGATACTACTAGCGCTAAATCAGCTTGGAGTGCTATGAAAGATGCTGCTAGATTGGCTTTCTCATTTTCTAGTTGTTCGTGACAGTTCTTATTCTAGCCTTTTCGGAGTCAGCAGCCAGACTTTAATTTCTTCCCCAACTCTCTGGCAAAGGGTTGAAGCTGACATGTTTTCGAAATCTATTTTAAATGTTACATACTCATTTTCTCAGCAATCTAAAGCAAATATATTGCGAACTTAGAGCGTAGATATGAGGCTATTCACACGCCGATCATGCAGCATGATTGCTACAAAGAGCCTTTAGAGACGCGATCGCTCTAATCATAGCAATCGATCACTCAGCGATACCAATTGCTTACTTGAGAATGATCGCATCAATCAATCTTGCTCCCCCAAACCATAGTGATCAATAAGATTTACTAGGTTCCGGGCTGAAATTGAAACATCCCATGAGATAGCTCCCCGATCAACCAATCACGGGAGCAGGAGAAAGTTTGACGACTCAAGACAGCAAATTTTAAACGTAAGACTCTCATGACTTCCAGGCGATCAAGGGTTCTTGCACCTGACTAAAGCTTGGCGAATCCACCAATTATAAGTCTTACGAAGTTTCCTTTCGATCCGCATCGTAGATGCCAATACCATGGTGTGTGCGTGATGATGAAGCGGTTTTTTTCACCGGGGGAGGCTCCCGTAGAATTTTTATTTAAATGATCAAGAGTCTTGTTTATATAAGTTTCTAAGAACGGTTATTAACTTAATCTGCACTATTTTAAATTTTAATGATTTGGTTTGTATTGTTTTATAAATAATAATTTGATTTGTATACTTTTTTTTAAATTAATTTAAATATAATATATATATAAAAACAAAACTTTTTTAAATTTATAAAAAATATCAAATAAAGATTTTAAAATATAATAATATATTAAATAATATATTAAAAATAAAATGCCGTATATACAAAATATAAAATTATTTACAAATATTAATTAAGTAAATTATATAATTACACATTTAAACTTTAATATATAATAATAATATTTTAAAAAATTTATAAAAATTTATTATTACAAAAAAATCAAAAATTTAAATATAAAAATCTATTTATAAATATTTATAATCTTTTTTAATATAATATATTATAATTTTTTAATAAATAAAAACTTATAATTATAATTATATATATTTAAATATTAATTATTATTAAAAAATTATAAATTAATAAATTAGAATTATTTTTAAATTTTAGTAATGGCTAATACAGTAATAAATTTATTGGTAAAATTACTTAACAAATTTTTAATTTTAGAAACCGGAATATTATTCCTAAAACAGAAAAAATAAAGTTATTCAAAAAAGGTACGGATCCAGTTATTATTTATAAAACAATGCAGATCGAATTATTAAAATTTATAATGGTGCGGATCGAGTCAATAACCGTCCTAAGAAAGAGGCATTGGATATAACTTCAAATCAAAAAGCTAAATCTTTCACTCAAGCACTTTGGAGTTCATTGGCTAATTGGTCTTCGCACAATAGAATTCTATTGACATACAAAACGCAACTGAAAAAAATTCCACGCCTAAACTAAACGCAGACACGGTCCTTCAAATTAATGCTCAAGCCCTCAAAGACGATCACTCCACACCCGGAATCCGTTACTGCCCCTGGGCCCCCAGCCCCTCCTTCGCAGCCAAGTAAGCCTCCAACTCCGCCTCCCCCATCTTCCGTCCCGGCCTCTCCCGCCGATTCGCCTGCCGCTCCAGCACACGGCCCTCAATCTCGCTCGACTCAGCAATCAGCCTATAGCTAAAACTATACGGGTTCTTCTGGCCGATGCGATGGACGCGCCCATACGTCTGTAGCTCGCGGTTGTAG
>QYSG01004114.1:0-41044 GCA_003988875.1 Lachnum nothofagi
CCCTCCCCTCCTCCCCTCCCCTCCTTTCCTCCCCTCCCCCCTTTTCAGCCTGGGTGAGCTTACATACTGTCCTGTATTTTCAGGACTACAAGAGCCATGCATCCTGTCCTGATCGCTGGTATGTATAATGCGGACCCTGCAGATACTTCTTAATTTGAGATCAATGCAGAATCTCTGGTAGCCCCTATATGGCTTTCTCGTGAACGTCTACTGAATTTTGGATAGAACCATGACATGATCCCCCAGCATGCTCGCAGCATTTCTAGTCCATGCAACCGAAAACAATGAGGCTACTGAGGCCGTCTCATATATTCGATCGTGTCAGCCAGCCTCTTTCACCCCGTACTCATTCTCAAGGGCGCCGATGGCAGTCGTCCAAAGTATCAAGACCGCTTCGAATTCTGTTTTGCGGGTCAGATGAATTCAGTTGCGAATCACTGCGGGCTCTCCATGCCCAAAAGCAGTGGAACTCTCGCCTTATACAGTCCATTGACGTACTCTGCCGCCCAGGAAAACGATCTGGGAGATCAATGAAGAAGATACGAGAAGGTTGCTCCCTCCCTCAGAGATGGGACTGAACCGCATGGCTGACTAATAACCACAGTCCCTATCAAAGCTGTTGCTCAAGAGCTGGGACTGCGAGTACATGAGAGGGACACTTTTACAAAATGGGAGGTAAGTACAGACCCTATTACATTCATTCAAGATTCTAAGCAGCCCCTTTCAGCTACCGAGACCTGAGAATCAGCCAATCAATCTCATCATCGCCGTCTCATTCGGCTTATTCGTGCCACCTCGGATCCTCCAAAGTGTCAAGTATGGTGGCTTAAATGTCCATCCATCTCTACTGCCGAAGTTCGTAACCTGACTGTCTTTTTAAATTGATCACCTGACTGAGTTTCCAACAGCTTCCGAGGACCAGCACCTCTCCAGCACACCATAATGGCCAGAGAGGAGACAACTGGCGTTACGCTCCAGACTCTAGATGAGACGTCTTTCGACCACGGTGTCATTCTAGCGCAGACCACCCCTCCTGGACATCCAATCCCATCGCCACACACGTGTACCTACGACGACCTGCTCCAATTTATCAAGCGCAAAGCCGCTGCCTTGCTCACCCAAGGTCTTGCAGACCGAGTTTTCGTCAAGCCTTATGTTGATATGGGGCAGTATTCGGCCAAAAATATAAAGCACGCCCCTAAAATCACCACACAGGATACTGATATCAAATGGGSCTTCTGGGACGCTGAGACCATATTCGCCCGGTATCGAGCTCTAGGCCGCCTGTGGACAATGATATATACTCCAGACAGGAAGGACAGGAGACGAGCTATATTTGAAGACTTTGAGCTGCTTGATCTTTCGCCCTTTGCTTCGGAACAACAGGTGGTATCAAAAGAGGCTATCTTTTCTCCAGAAGTGCTCTGGGACGAAGACCCTGAAAACGAAGGGGCTATTCTCCTCGCTGTCTCGAAGTCTGACGCCGCGGCTTGTAAGATTCTGCGAGTACGAAAGATGACCGTGGAGGGCGAGAACAAGAGGGATGCTGCTAAGGTGATGAGAGGCTTCGGAACCAAGCAAGGCGTAGCGCCTCGCTGGTCCGGCGCTGGGACAAGAAGAATAAGTCTTTCGCCCACGGAGTGATAGAAAGACGTGAGCTCTATGATGGGACCAAAGTGGTAGCTTCTATGTATAACATCTACAGATGATATTGTATAAAAGGGTACGGTCTCAATGTAAAATTTGAAAAGCAAGTCATTATACCGAAAGAGCTAGAAATACTAGATCATCGTATATTCTCATCTAATTCATAAAGGGACGCTTCACAGAGCATCAACCAGCCAAGTCCATGTACACCATCCCGACTACCATTTTCTATCGGAACGCCAACCAAAACAATGCCGTCTCACAACTGCACATCGTTATTGAGAAGCCGGACTTCCTCTCCAGGTTTGAAGGCTGGCATGCCAATGTAAGGGCAACCATCGCACCTGAAAGCATCTCCGAGACTACAGTTACCACAAGAACCAACTTTGCCTTGAACTGTGAAGTCTACTTCAGCGAGATCATCGGCGCCTAACTTTAGAGTCTTTAGCTGGGCGTCTGCATTTGCTCGCGTGGCTGCATCTTCGGCTGCAATCTTCTCTGCGAGGCCACAGGTGCAGTCCTTGCATGCTCGACGGCGTTTGCCAACCCTTGGCGCGCACTCGGGTGCTATGATAGTTAGAGTGATGTTCATAATGAAGGGAAAATACCGAACTTACGAATAGTGACAGGTCTATTCAGATCTTCCTCCGTAAGAAGAGTATCTTCATCAATAAGTTCGTCATCGTCATCCTCGCCTGTAATCATAGGATCCCCAAAATCATCACTAAAATCCACGAATCCCACCCCCGCAGGCTTGCTCGGTGTGATATCTATGCTCTTCCGCTTGCCGTTCAGAGGCACAGTATTTGTCGCCACCGGAGGGCCAGCATTGGAGATAGCACCTCCCTTATCCTTCCTCCGCAACCGCAAAGGTACAGCCTCGCTCGCACCGTAGTCTGGCTTGACCATCCCACCACCCCGTGTCACAAGTCCTGCCAAGATGGCCTCCCTATGCTCTACACCCGTAGTATCTTGACCAAAAGTCCCGTCTTGCGCCTGCAGCTTTCCGCCCGCCTTCAAGGCCAGCACAATCCTCGCAAGCACATCTCTCCCTAGCAATTGTGTAGACTCGTTCCGTGTTCCGTCAGCGTCGGTCAGGATGAGGATCAAGTCGTAGGTAGATCCAGGCAGTGTGACGAGCCCCGCACTGAGGCGATCGAGCATCTGCAAGTCGGTGACTGCTCTATCGTGGGACGCAAGGACATTCCGGAGAGACTCTTCATGACTGGAAGTAGAAGGGGGAGCGAGAAGGAGGGTTCTGGTCTTCGGAGAGAAAATCTTTGTTGGCGGGGCGAAATCGGAGTCCACCGTATCGATGGCGACAAAAGGCGCCATTGCAGTTGACTTAAAGCGCCCGTGGCTAGGGCGCGTGTGGCTCGTGAATAAAGGGGGGCGGGAGGGGGGGAGCTATGGTTCGAAATGGATTTTGAAGGCGCGCTTTCCGTGAGAGAAGGAGTGGATGTTGCTGTTGCTGTTGCTGTGTTGACTATGAGCCTGCGGGGCGGAAATGCATGGAGGAACACCGGCCGCAAGCCTCCAATGAGGACAATTACTCAGCCCAGCCCTTTTCCTCAGATGYCCGGAAGCGGGGCCGATGACGAGACGAGGCCCACCAGGTCCTGTACTGTACGTGGCGCGCAGGGCTCGCCTTAGCGCCTCGGGAAAAGCGGGGCGCCGCTCTYGCTCCCGCCCAAGCTTCCCCAGATTCTAGGGTTCTGCTTTCGGGTCCTGGACGCCGTGCGGATCTCACGCATCGTGGACGGCCGGGCATCACGCACGAGGAGACAAGGACGGACGGACGATGCAATGCGATGCAATGACCTGGCACGATAGGCCCATCCTGTCCAATGCAATTGATGATGCTGTCATGCAAAGGCGCGGGTTCAGCGCCCGCTCAATGGCGTGACGGCCTTTGTTGAGATGAGGAGAGGAGATCGAACGGGCCACCCCTGGGAAAGTCACACGACACGGCTCAGCAGCCAGGCAGTGCCCCGCCTCTCCTTCCTGCTCCAGCAGCTTTCGCCTGGCAACCCTTCTTCTTCTTCCATCAAACACACAACACACAACACACAACTGCAAAACAAGAACAACTCCTCCAAATCTTCAAGACCAATCCTCCGTCTCTCACTCCCGCCTTCACGCCACACTATTCAACAGTACGTCCCTCTATCAGAGCTCCGTTTGATGCTTCTTGTGTGGCCCGTCTCATCCCTTGATTCTCATCCCTTGATTCGACGGCCTTGCTAACCACGCAATCATCGATAGTGGGCAAGTCACACAAGTTCAACGACCGTGATCACGCCGGCCTCGCTGATGGTTCTGCCTCTGCCACTGAGCATCTCCCTCGTTACTTCGCCAAGTCAGGCCACGTCGACGCCGATCCCAAGAAGACAAAGAAGAATGGTGCCGGCAAGGGCGGATGGTGAGTCATRCAATTGCTCGATACTTTTCACCGATCACGATGCTCCACAATAATTGGAACATTCTGCTGACTTGAATTCAGGGGTTTGGCCGGAGAAGAAGTACAAGATGAGGGCTTCAACATGAACAATGCTCGCCGCCGCTCCAACAGCAGCAGCTACACTGCCGGCCTGAAGGACTTTAAGACCAAGTTTGAACATGTCGAGGCTGACCCTGTCTTCGAAGAGGATAYCCATGGTGCAGAGGAGGATTTCCCGGAGACTCGTCGTGTCAACACCGAGAGCTCTGACAGCAGTGTTGATGAGGAAGACAAGGCGAAGAGTGTTTAAATCTCCTCTGTGAATAGAGGTCATGTTGCTATTATCTGGACACCGAGCGGGCGCACAACATCGTTGTCTGCTAGCGGATGGCAGGATATAGCTTCTCATCATACAATTGGACAGGGGTGGTTTCACTGGCAGGTACAAGACCAGGTGTATTATCAAGCAATAGCTTCTCGAAAGGCATAGATGATTTGCCCAGTATATCTGCGTTCCGTATTGTTGGCCTGCCTTCTTTCATCTAAGATCCAAGAATCGTCGCCGAGGGGGATGACACACCCAAGGCAAGTCAAATTAATCTCGCGAACTACAAACGCAGATTCACCGAACCCTTCAATTCCAATAGGAATTTAGCAGGATCAATTGTAACCGGCAGTTAAGCTATCCACCGTAACATCAACCGGCACAATCGCTCAAAACGCCTAGGTCTCCGAGGCAAACCACAACGCTGGGTAGGCACCACTGTCCCACCCTTGCTTCACGATCTAGCTCCCACATTTTCCTCCACTCCACTGTCCGCCTCCTCCCTAAACCCTCAGATAACACAAAGCCAGGATGCCATATGCACTCAAGGGGCGAAACGTGCTTGTCACAGGCGGCTCAAGGTTAGTTTCCTTATCTCTCCTTTACCCCGCATCCGGTGGGGGCCAAATCTAGGGGTTTATAGAGCGTCTGGGCTTTACTTTGCGATACAGCCTTCTGAACACGGATCTGATTACTGGGGACTTTAGAGGTCTTGGCGAGCTTATATGTTGCAACTTTGCTGCTGAGGGCTGTAATGTTGCTGTGAACTTTAACTCGAGGAGTGAGCGGGCTAAGGGGGTTGCGGAGAAGGTTGCTGGATATGGGGTGAAGGCGGCGCTTATTCAGGGGGTATGTTGATTTACTTTTTGTTTACTTTCTATCTGCGTTGTCTTCCATGGAGTCTGTTTTTGAGATGAGTGTTTTTGTTTTTGCCGAGGTATAACTTACACATCATAGGATATGGGGAAGGAAGCCGACGTCGTCAAAACCATCAAAGAAACTGTCTCGCAATTGGGCGGCCTCGACATCATAATCTCCAACGCCGTTCGTCTTCTCCACCCCTTCCCACCCATTCCAATTCCTAATACTTCCAGGGATACACCCGCTTCTCCAACTTCTCGGACCTGCACGCGCCCACCACAGAAGACTGGGACACCTGCTATGCTGTGAATGTTAAAGCCCAGGCTTATCTCATGCGCGAAGCAGCCCCTATCTTCAACTCCAATCCTGACGGCGGTGCTTTCATTATCACTTCTAGTATCGCGGGCGTGACTGCCGGGGGTAGTAGTCTCCCGTATTGCGTGACCAAGGCGGCGCAGTTGCACTTGATGGCTGCTTTGGCGAGTACGCAGGGCCCAAAGGTGAGGGTCAATGCTGTATTACCGGGCTGGCTGGATACTGAGTGGGTGAGTGATGCTCTTCTGAGTAATGGCAATTCAATGATGCTGATGCAGGTGTAAATAGGGACTGAAGTACGATGCTCAGAAGATTGAGGACATGAAGAAGAAAGCTTATCTGAAATCAGTTGTATGTTCCGTGCTTCTACATRCGAGCAGTCATCAGACATACTAACTTTTCATGAGACCGATCTGGAAGATTGTGCGCAAGCATTCATTGATATTGCAAGAAATTCTTCAATGACTGGCCAGAAGATCCAAGTTGGTGAGTTCTCTTGCGATCAAGTGAAGGAAGATATTTGCTAAATGAGACTTACAGATTCGGGTTTGGGGCAAAATATTTAGGTCCAATTAGAGTGACAGAGCAATGCTTCAACAGTGTGAAATGTGATGTTTCATTGACAATAGCAATGATCTTTGATGTGGAAGTTGACTTATTGAAGAAAGAAAAGACCAAGGTGGCTCCAGGCCAGTAGTCCCTAACGAGAAAGAAATAGCTTCCTGTGAAAATTACTTCATTACAACACAATATCCCATAAACCCATTTAGACCTATGAATAGGATTCAAGTCAACGCCAGCCGGGAACCATCGCCGGCATCATAAGGTCGTAAAAAGCCCAGCTTAGCAAGCAGCTTCAATAGAAGCAGATACCAAAGCAAAATCCCAATTTCCAAATCCCGAATTCCTGATTCAAATACTCCATAGATCCTCGAAATAAAAAAACAGAAATTCATCAGGGGAACTAGACAGCGACCTTGAGGTTGTTGCCTTTAGATCCGAAGACATCATCAACAAGCCCACTCCACAGTTCCTTCAACACACCCGCCTCTTCTGAGACTTTCTCCGACACTTCTTTACTAAAGCCCGACTCCACAGCAAGCTGTCCAATATCGACATCCATACCATCATTCCCGACGACTTCGCTGATAGAAGCAGGAGCAATGTTCTCCGGATGAGCAGCCATGATACTGATCTCAGGTCGCGGAAGCGCAGTATCTGGAGCCTCTACAGCATGCGCAGAACTAGGAGAACGATCAGGCTGGTAGTTGTCTGGCAGGAGAGGGACTCGGAGTTTGGAGAAGGGATTCGTGGGGGCTTCGGCAGGGGGGTCGGGGAAGAAGAAGAAATCAATGGTCGAAGAGTCGCCGGCTTTTTGTTTTGGGGTGGAGGTACGGAAGCCTTGCATTAAGGGGATAGTTTTGGTGACTGGGGGAGTCGGACGATGGGGGACGCTGGTGTGCATTTGATGCTTGATGGTGAGGTCGTGGGCTACAAGACGCTCGACAAGCTGTTACGTAAATCAGAAATGAGATACTTTTGATGGAAACGGAGGATATACCTCTGCTTTGCTGCCGCCGGTCTTCAATTGACGTCTGATGCACTCGGCTTTCAGGTCATTCTTAGGGCGGGGTAGGTACGCAGACCTGGCCTGAGAATCTAGCAGAACAGACGATCGAGCAGCCGTAGAAGTGGAGCTGATTTTGCGGACCGCTTGGCTGAGCTTGTTGACGGGGGGCGTGACTCTTGACATGATGGAGTTTGGGTTGTTGAGATGAATTGAGAGGGGAGAAGGTGATAGAAAACGACGTGAGGCGGACAAGACACGGAAGACGACAAACTCGGGGCACACAAGAGATCCAAGAGACGGCCTCGGATTTATAAGTCTGGAAAAGGAGGTGGGAGGATCAGGGGGGCTGGATGGGATTGGATTGGGATGGGATGGGATGGGATGGGTTGGGTTGGGTTGGGTTGGATGATTGATGAGAGCTTCAGTGCAGCAGCTGACAAGGCACAAGGCAGCCAAAAAGGCGGTCATGGATTGTTGAACGCTTTGCAATGACTTGATGCTGCGTTGTTGAGGGTGATAGCAGGGGGGGAGCTTTTAGCGTGTTGGCGTGTGGCCCGGCACTGCACTCCGTGCCTGTGGTGCGCGCCACTCTGTTCTCTTGTTCTCTCCACACTTCACCAGTCCGGCGCTTCCTAAAGCGGTGCATTCTCTCGGCCGCCGGCCTTCCTCAGCRGCTGCATGAATTTCTATCAATTTATGCAACCCTTGAAATAATATCAGGACCTGGGACGATGGTACTATGATCTCCTCGCAGTTGTTTCGGCAGAAGCTTCCTCAGCGGAAGCATCCTCCTTGTCTCAGTATGGCCATTGTCAGAAGCCTATTTCTAGCGTGCGTGGCATCATTTTGATAACGTCCTTCTCTTCTAATGAACAAGGCTTGTACTTTGTCTACTCACCAAACGAGAATGGCCTAAATCCAGCGAGATGCTAGAAATATGCAGAATTGAGAGCTATTTTGTCTTCACCTGCGATGTTATCATGTCACTCTCAACGCAAGAGCCCAAGTACTTTTGCACTTTTTATTACATGTCCGAGAGGACTATGATGAGTCTCAAAGGGTATCTATCCTCAAGTCAAGTCAAGCTTCAGTCCACGAACAGAGCTGTACCACGCTCCCGTGTCATATGTATGCAGCCCCATAGACCTGCTCCTCCAAACGCCGCCGAAGTGCAACAAGATACCTAACCCTATTCAGACTTTCTCCTGATCTGTCCTAGCAGAATCTTGTAAGAAATTCACCAAAATATCATCCTCTTTTCCACTTTCATACCTAGATCTCTTCACCATTGAGTGACTGATTTTTATTTCGAGAGGCGCTGCCCGGGCTTCGAGTGCGCTGAATGCTCAACAAATGAGATCCTCCTCATGACTTCTAGTCGGTCTTCCAATGCGTTGTGATGGATCCATCCATGTCCTCTTTGCCAAGCTGGAGCTCCAACGCGTACAATCCCATCGTGGCAATTACGTTCACCCATCTCCAGATATTACCTCCAGCACTGCCGCCTTGCAAAGTCCACCAGTCGGCACCATTTCCCTCAGATGTGGAAAAGTGCTGTATTAAGAGACTCGTATAAACTGCCACGAGTATGCTGGGGCTGAACCAGCTCAGAAGCCCCAGGATTTTGCCAGCGCCGTCGCTGTCATCAAGGCTTGGCTCGTCGGACAAAGCTCGAGCTCCCGATTCCTTCACAGCAGGTATGATTCGTGTAGCTGCATAAAAAACGAATATTCGGTAGGCCAGAGAGATAAGCACCGAGGGTGTGATCGTCTGAAAGGCGGCCATAACGAATGTGAACCCTGAGTGCACTGCCGAAGGTAATGTTGACAGCACATACACCAAGGTCGAGTATGAGGCCATAATAATCGGCGGAAATGGGGGAAATTCTGGCTGCTCAGGTGGCGGTGCAGTCTCGCCTGATGCTGGTAGGTAGTCGGTGAAGATTTGGTAGATGCACAAAACCATGTAGGCAAAGAACAGTGAGCTCTCTACCGGATTTCCTCTACCGCTTCCAATACCCCACCCGCAGAGGAATACCGTCGTGGTGATAGTCACTCCGATCAAGATTGCATCCACATTGGAGATTTCCGGAAAATTGGTGATTCTCCAAAGGAAGTAGACTGAACTTGATATGATCGAAGCGGACAAAACCAGTAACCCAATCATCCAGGTATCGCTCCCACGGCCACGGTTGACAAGCCATCTAGTGATTTGTCCCGCAGCCTGAATCACAAGCAAGCTGCAAAATCCTTCTGCCAACTGGAAGAGTGGTGTCGAATACCTGAGTGTAACGTCCCACGCCCCAATCGTCATCATTTCAAGGAAGCCGCCAGAGCCAAATATCCACTCCTTGATGCTTGTATCTGAAGCCCTCTTTCGATCAAAAGTCCTCGCAACCCAACCGCCGCTGGCGTTAGCATCAACTGCAAATCGATTCATGCTCCATATTAACAACCCTGGTAGCAATATCCACTGCGCCATTCCGATAATATGTATTAATGTCCATCGTATCCTCGACTTCTCCGGCGTCGCTAGCTTCAAAATAGAATAAAAAATGTAAAAGCTGTAAAGAAGGGTCAGCAAATATCCAAGGAAAAGCAATAATGCCTATGCTACCGCCAAAGAAAGAGCGGGGTACGGTAGAATGAGATATTTCCTTACTAGAATAAACTCAAAGAAAAAGCCAGGCCACAGTCCCGTCCGCCGACATCGAAGGCTACGGGGATCGAGAGGATGATCGAGAAAAGGAATATCGCGGAGGATATAACTTTGAAGAGCCACATCAGCGCAGTTGGCGCCGCAGCGTGCTGTTAAGCACACCCAGCTTGGTGTTCGTGATCTCCAGCCCTGTGGATATCTTTGCAGGGCGTTCAGTCCAGAAAAACGCGTCGCCGATACCTGGTGAACGCTCCTGGGGTAGATCTGTCGTCGTGCCCCGTCTCCAAGCCTTCCCTGAATTTCACGCCGCAAGGAGATCGCTTATTAGTGTTCTGGGCGCGAGGCTGACGTGAAGTCGATATCCGATATGATAATGACCGTATTGCTTCCTGGGAAATGCTGCTTTAATCTCGTCTTTTGGAGCGGACGTGTAGAACCGTGGATGTAGCCTGGAAGAGAGGAGGGTTGCCAGATGCCAATGATTTGTTCAGTCGCGTGCGTGTGTGACTGGGATATTTCCAGGTTAGATAGCCTTCTATCGGTCCCCTGATCGGTCCCAGATTTCTTGGCTTCGAAGTTCTAGCTCTCGCGATACACAGCGAATCGAAGCACATTTAAAGAAAGCGCGAGCGGTCGAAACTGCTCTCTCAATCTTGCCAAAAAACAGCTGGGCAAAATGAAAGCTCTAAAGGCCAGCGCATCCCCTGGAAGAGAAGCTGCAGGCACATGTAATTTCCCCAGAAATCTGGGTAGTGTGGAAGCGGTGAAATCAAACCAGCCTAGACCTGGTGGACCCTAGACCCAACGAGGAAGGCTACAGTACAGTGATGTGAACTTTTTGACTTGCCTTCCACTGACTGTCCCCTCCACCCTCCAACCCACCAAGCAGAACTCCCCGACGTCGTTATATGTTCCCCTCAAAAGCCTTGAAAATGGCCGAAACAGCAGCAAAGAGACTCAAGACATCTTCACCCGTCAATATTGGAACCCACAATGGTCATTTCCACGCCGACGAGGCTCTCGCAGTCTACATGCTTCGATTGCTTCCAACCTACCAATCCTCCCAACTGATCCGCACGCGGGATCCCATTCTCCTTTCGACCTGCCATACCGTCGTAGATGTTGGTGGAGAATACGACCCAGCAACTAATCGATATGACCACCACCAAAGATCCTTCACTACCACCTTTCCCAACCGCCCAACCAAGCTTTCTTCCGCAGGCTTGGTATACATGCACTTTGGCAAAGCAATCATCGCGCAGCACCTAGGTGTTTCTGAGGACGTGGAGGAAGTCAATGTTATCTACGGCAAGATTTATGAGAGCTTCATCGAGGCCCTGGATGCCCACGACAACGGCATCTCAGCATACGATCCCAAAGGCATTGCCGCAGYTGGTCTGGAGAAGAAGTTCAGCGATGGAGGGTTCTCTTTAGGCGCCATGGTTGGAAGGCTGAACCCAAACTGGAACGATCCAGTGCCGTCTGATCCTGCTGCGGCGCAAGTTGCAGAAGATGAAAAGTTCTTCGCTGCGAGCAAGAGGATGGGAGAAGAGTTCTCAAGAGATTTGRACTATTATACGAAAGCATGGCTTCCGGCGAGAGATATTGTGCACAATGCATATGCAAAGCGCTTGAAATATGATTTAAAAGGCAGGATTTTGGTGTTCGATGGCCAGTCTGTGCCTTGGAAGGACCACCTTTACACTCTAGAGGAACAGGCAGGTGGAGATGCYAAGGTACTCTATGTCTTGTACCCAGAGAAGCCTACGCCGGATGCCAAATGGAGGATTCAAGCTGTGCCAGTTAGCAAGAACTCGTTTGAGAGCAGAAAGCCGCTTCCAGAAGCTTGGAGGGGATTCAGAGATGAAGAGTTAGATGAGAAAGCGGGGGTCAAAGGCGCCGTCTTCGTCCATGCCGCGGGATTCATTGGTGGGAACAAGACTTTCGAAGGTGCAAAGGAGATGGCGGTCCAGGCATTGGATCTATGATATGCGAAAAGATCTTTGGTAACATTGTAAGGCGTTGAGGGTTAAAAAATTATGGGGAAATGGCGCCGATATGTGTTTCATGACAGAATCTCCTTTATTCCCTGGATAGCGAGAGCAACCAGCCTGCTCATAAGGCTACTTCAGATGTCACCTCCTTGCTTGCAGCTTCCTCATAGCCTCCTATAGTCTCGCAGGATGTGACAGCCGTTAAGAAGAGCAACATGTACATAGTAAAAGCCCCAACCGAGGTCCAAATTTCCGTTTGTTTGTCAAAGTCTCAAAACGCCATGTCCGTCAGTCATAATCCCATCGTACTCCACTCTCAATACAAATAAGGAAACGTTCAGTAACAGCAGCCTATCTCCTGATGGGGATACCCTCCTTCGCCGGCGGTGGGCTAACATTCTCAACTCCCCTCACACCAGTGTTCTCCTTATCAACCTCATCTGCACTCGTCTCCCTATTCAAGAAGCTGCTCTCCTTCACCGGGCTTCCGCTCGGAAGACCTGCCGTGCTGCCAGAGTGTGAGTGGATGTTGCCGTTGGCGCTGGCGCTCTGAGCGCCGCCGCCATTGCCGACCGTGGGAGAGGCCAGGTGTGGGATGTTTTCGGGAGACGGGTGCTGCGAGCCAACGCTGCCTGTATCGACGGATCCAGCCTTGCCAGCCTTAGAGAGAGCGTAGTCGCCGGAGTCGAAGTATTTGCGCTCTTTAAGGTGCTTGGCTAGGTGGTCCGATTTGGAGGGTAGCTTGCCGTACAGGCGGAAGAGGCGTTGCTCATCGGGGGAGAGCGACTATTAACTGCGATCAGCAAAGCACTGCATTTTTKATGTCCCAAATCTTCTGGAACAATGTACTGCGGGGAGGTCACTCACAGCGATGTCGACCTTGTTCTTCTGGTGGGGGTTCATCCTGAGGATCGGGTCTGATCTGAAGGCAGAGTATGTAGAGCGTCGTGCTGTAAGGCCTGCGCTTGTACTTGGAAGCTTGAGAAAGTTTGGAAGGGCGCTGGATATTGTGACTCCAGAATTGTTTATGTGGTTATGCTTGCGTTGCGTTGACGACTGTCGTCCAAAACAATCCTGGTGAACCCTGCTAGCCGATCGATACCAGCGGGGTTCTAAGGGACAAAGAACAAGTCAACTTCTTTCGTTCGACACAGCGGCTCTTAATAGAAATGCAAATCGAACGTCGAAAAAGCGGACTGGCGTAAATTGATCATTCATCCACAGAATTTGAGAGATCTCGTAGATGGCTCGATGATGAAGGTCGAGTGGAGTCGAGGGGTAGGAGATAAAGGGCACCAGCGTTCGCTTAAAATTTCCAAGCCATGGCCATGGAGCTTGGTGAACTTTCTGTTAAAAATCGAAAGCCACAATCTCAGATTTGTTTCACTTTTAGCTTTATCATATTGACATATCGGGCCTTGACGTAGTCGTAGGTGTGGCGCAACCCTAAGCTCCTGAGTTACCTGTGGCTTCTTTTCCCTCCACAATGGCTACAGCTTACACGGCATCCTAGTACGCAACGATTGTCACCGGGAGCATATTCATTGGCCCAGCATTGGCCATACCCCATCACGAGACTCTCAAAACAGCTTGTCTCAGGTACCATTCCCGAACGATCATACGATTCCTTGTCGCAAGGCCTTAGAAGGCAAAAATCTCCATTCGAGCATTGCACGAGTCAGATTCTCCGCGTCTTGGACAGTACCTCAAGCTTTTCCAGGCGGAATTTGTACTATCGCGAGCTATTTACCCTGCAAGGAGCCGAACTCTTTTCGTACGGCCTTTAAAAGGGCTATCATCCGATTCGTTATTGCCCTCGTTATCACTCTGCTGTCACCGTTGCTTTCCAATTCGGGGAACTAGCCACTCCCAAGAATTTGCTGGAATTGGTAGAGGAAACGTGACTAATTAGATGGCCTCTAAAACCTACATCGTGGAGCATCTCGATGACGAGCTTGGTCCATGGTCTGAGCTGGAGTATCTTACTATTGCCAAAGAATCTCACGAAGCGGACTCAAAGTTCTGTCTGTCATCAGTTCCTCCATTCTTGGAGCTACCAGCCACACTCAAAGCTGTACCAGGTTTYACAGCAGACGGTCAAAGTGTTGAAGTTCTCTATGCACAAGATAAGTCTCGGGTCTGCTTGCTTGATCCAGCAGCTACGAAAGAGTTGAGTCCAGAAGACAGTCAGAGATTTGACGTCTTCCTGTTTGGGGGTATTCTTGGTAGGCTGCTCATTCTCTCAATGCATGCTGCAGAATGTACTGACTTTGTTAGGGGATGATCCACCTAGAGGTATGTGATTGAATATCATGAAATTSCATGAAACTAATATGCCGTAGATAGAACCTCAGAGCTGAGAAAGAAGGGGTTTGAAGGCCGTCGCTTAGGCCCGAAGCAAATGACCACAGATACGGCAGTAAGGGTGACGAGACTCATCGTACAGGAGAAGAGTAAGCAACGTTCTTCTTCATGGACTTGACAAATTCTCACGGGATTAGCAGTGTCACTTGACAATATACCATATGTGGACTATCCGGAGCTGCGTATCAATAAGAATGAAAGTACCGAAATGCCCTTTCGATACGTGAAAGGAAGCAACGGAGAGCCGATAATGCCGGATGTAAGTCAGGTCTTTGCTCATTAAAAATACCCAAATTGACMTTGGACAGGGAATGGTGAATCTRATTAAGAAAGACTCCGAGAAGGGGTTTGGAGATCTATTCTAGCCCACGTCAATGTCTATTTTGGATATGTGAAAGYAGTGGTCATCTCGAGAAAGCTTTATGCATCTATCCCGGGAAATCGAGGTGTGGCGGTATTACAAGGCCATATGTAGCCATTTGCCCCCATCTACCAGAACATGCAGTTGCAGCTCCGGCTGCAGTCAAGTGGAACTGACTGCGAGGAGGTCGAGTCCTATAAGCGCGACCAGGCAGTTCTTGCACTTCACATGAAACYCCTGAACAATCCTAGAATAGATGAGCCTAGAATAATAGAGTGGACTCTGTGGAACGATCTTGATTGGGCAACCGAGGTGCCTTGCCGTGCACTTGAACTCTCGACTGGCCAGACTCATTGTCCGAGTCCAAATCGCAACATTGGG
Source organism: Lachnum nothofagi (assembly GCA_003988875.1). Classification (NCBI taxonomy): domain Eukaryota; kingdom Fungi; phylum Ascomycota; class Leotiomycetes; order Helotiales; family Lachnaceae; genus Lachnum; species Lachnum nothofagi. Next base: position 14,917 of record QYSG01004114.1, read on the forward strand.
GACACAAAAACTTGTTTTCCTCAAAATCAAAGTATCTGATTCTGTCAAATCGGTCAAGACATCGGATCGCCCATACCTCCTCCACTGTAGCTGGAAACAAAAAAGCGAGGCCTCCAAGAATAACCTTTCCACCGAGAAAACTCACCTGCGACATCCGGGCAATGAGCTCTTCCGATCCTTCCGAGAACCTTGAACTTCTCGTTATTTTTGCCGGATTTGCAGTTGCACTTTGCTTCTTACAATGCGTACCGGATACATTACCTTTGACTGAGGACGAAGAGATAGGAATACTAGCTGACAGCAGCGACAACCCTGAGCATGGCGTGCTTTATTATGCGGAGATGAACTTCTCGAGGACTGGGAGATTGATGAGCTGGCCAACACTAGCGATAGCCCTGAGTTGTTCCATGCWTTGTTACGTCGACAGCGTTCGTTACTRTCGTCGGCGGAGTCTGAATAACGCGAAGGAGAGTGAGATGCTGGAGGTGGATGGGAGTACGCAAATAGATGTCAAGCAAAATATTGGCTGATGAATCCGTTCACGAAATTTCCAACCATTGCCTCGATCTTGAATCTTGYTATCCAGTCGCGTGCGCTCTTGTGTGATGTCCATTGGTCCCGTTTTGTCTGCATATTTCCATTTCGAAACACCCCATGAAGGGATTGACTGAGCAAATGGACATCTTTAAATAAAAATCTGTGCACATTCCAGGGACCCAATTTGCAGAGGCTGGACTCGAGGCAAGCTTGTGTTTTGAAGAGCAAAAGGTCTGGAAATGAATCAAACGTGCCAAGAACTCGCTGGGCGGCGATTTCGAGGCTGCATGTACCTTGTAGATTTTTTAGATTTAATCCTGCTATTATCGGCCAAAAGCAAGACTCTTGTAAACATCCTCCCTGACCATGGGGTCAAACATAAAGAACTGAATCACGCAGTGATATTGGGCGGTTTCGACTTCGTAGCTTTGAGACTGCTCGGGCTTCAGGCACCGACTGACTATGATACAGCAGCGCGAACTAGTCGGGCTCCATCACTTGGGGGATCTTGCCCTGAAGTCAGATGTAGATGCAGACAAGAAAGAAAGACCGACGTAAGAAGGTCTCTGTTGAAGGCTTTCTCAACTTCAAAGGTCTCATTCCGCCTGCCTGGGCCATTCTAAAATTAGTGCCGCTTTTCCTGTGCTGTGCTGCCCTGTCCTGTCCACCTGGACCTGCCAAGGCGAGGCATCGGCGCCGATTTCCAACGGCCGGGGCAGGGATTGGTCAAAGGAATCGACGGTGCGCCGCATCGCCAGAAGACAAAGCCATCGTGGTCGCCTGGACGTGAGACGTCGCTGTCTTGCCCTCGAATCTGGAAAATACATTGCCGACCGTTGGGCGTTGGGCTCTGCAAAGTTCATCATTTGGCTGCTGCACAGTACTGTAGCTTTTGAAGAAAGGGCGAGCTGCGGACCACCGCCAGCCAAGAGCCGCGTGGATATTTACGAAATCAAAACCCGCCCCGAAGACACATCTACCACATACATCCCTCGACCGACTTCAACGTCAACGTCAACGTCGTCGTCAACATATCTTGCATGGACAAAGACGACGGCAACGGTGAACTCCAATCTCCCACAGCATATGAGACATTGAAATACCCCGTTCCTGGCTGCTCATAGCGGCCGATCCGAGGTCTTCATCACAATGCGATTCTTCACCTCTGATCCAGGGCGGTCGCGCCGCCTGCCAGCATACGGGCTTTTATCAATACTGGCTTCTGTCGGTCTCGCAGACAAGACGGCAGCAGATTATTTTGTGCACAGCTTGCCCGGCGCTCCAGAGCCGCTGCTCAAGATGCATGCCGGGCATGTAGAGATTACCCCCGAACACAATGGCCAAATGTTTGTAAGTCTCACGCATTTCAATGCCTCAACCTCCCTGGAACATTAAAAGTAATAGTGCTGACCGCCGTAGTTTTGGCATTGGCAAAATCGTCACATAGGAAACAAGCAAAGAACAGTGATATGGCTGAATGGTGGACCTGGCTGTAGCTCGGAAGATGGCGCGTTGATGGAAATCGGACCCTATCGGTTAGGGGATCAAACGAATGGCCCCAAACTCGAATACAACGATGGCTCTTGGGACGAATTTGCAAACATTATGTTTGTGGACAACCCAGTTGGAACAGGTTTCAGCTTTGTGGACACAGATAGCTATGTCAGTGAGCTTCCGGAGATGGCAGACCAGTTTATCAAGTTTTTGGAGAAATGGTTTGCTCTCTTCCCAGAGTATGAGCACGACGACGTAAGGTTTTCTRCCATAGGCATTCTCATTACGTTCATTGACTCTTGGTAGATCTATCTTGCTGGAGAATCCTACGCTGGCCAGCATATCCCTTATATTACAAAAGCAATACTCGACCGAAACAAGGCCGGAGCGAAACATCAATGGAACCTTAAAGGAATGCTCATCGGAAATGGATGGATCGCTCCCGAAGAGCAGTACAAGGCCTATCTCACTTTCGCATATGAACGAGGTTTAGTGCAACGCGACAGCGACATAGCTAAGAGACTGGAGTCGCAGCAAGCGATATGCTTGAAAGCACTAGGAGAGCCAGGTGGAAAAGATCAAGTGGATATCAATTCTTGCGAACAGATCCTTCAGGATATACTTCGAGATACACAAGTGAAAGGGCCAGACGGAAATATGCAGTGTGTCAATATGTACGACATCAAATTGAAGGATAGCTACCCGAGCTGTGGAATGAACTGGCCTCCGGACTTGGACAGAGTCACACCATACCTTCGCCGGAATGATGTCACGGAGGCTCTTCATATCGACCCTGGAAAACGGACTGGCTGGACCGAATGCAATGGTGGAGTAGGCAGTGCTTTCAAGGCCAAATCTTCCAAGCCCTCTATCTCATTCCTGCCAGAACTTATCAAAGAAGTACCAACGATCCTGTTTTCCGGAGCCGACGATCTCATTTGCAACCATATTGGAACCGAGGAACTGATTAGCAATATGGAATGGAATGGGGGGAAAGGATTCGAGGTCTCACCCGGCACGTGGGCACCTCGCCGCGACTGGGAATTTGATGGAGAGAAAGCGGGTTTCTATCAGGAAGCCCGGAACCTGACCTACATTCTGTTCTACAACTCTTCGCATATGGTACCATTCGACTACGCTAGACGGACCCGCGATATGCTTGACAGGTTCATGAAGGTCGACATTGCGAGCATCGGAGGAGTTCCGACAGACAGCCGCATTGATGGAGAGAAAGGAATCGAGACCTCAGTTGGAGGCCATCCTAATAGCACTGCAGCTGAAGAAGCTGAACAGGCTAAGCTTGAAGCTGCGAAGTGGTCAGCGTACTACAAGTCTGGAGAGATTGTGCTTGTGATAGTCATCATCGCAGCTGCAGCTTGGGGCTACTACGTCTGGAAAGAACGCCGCCATCGAGCGGGCTACAAGGGTCTTTTTGGAGGAGAGACMCCAATGTCGCTTGGCATTGCTAGAGAGAGGAGCGGCATGGGTCTGGAAAATTTCAGGCACAAGCGGAACACTGGGGACATTGAAGCGGCGGATTTCGACGAGAGTGAATTGGACGAGCTTCACGTGCAATCTCCTAGAGAGGAAATGGAACGTGATAGGTACAGTGTCGGGAGTGCGAGCGATGATGAGGGGGAGAAGCCTGGAAATGGCCATGCTAATGGGAAGGATAAGCAAGAGAGCTGAGAAGAAGCATGAATCTAGCATTTGAACGGCGAACGGGCTTGGCGTTTCGGTACATCATAAGGATACGTTTTAGTCRATGCAATAGTTCTCTGTAATTCGATACGTTCAAAGTGATGCATCTGGGAGACCATAACTTTCATTCCTATCTGGGTCCTACACTGGTATTTGTCGCTGCAAGTTTCATCCCGTAACGCCWGGGTCATCACTCCCGTATGCCGAAATTTCCGCCAGTGCTGCAAATACAAGCTTGCATTGGATATACTGAACTTTTCCCTCCCTTCTCTCATCCCTCATAATCTTCACTCCATCATCTCTCTGACATTAATTATTTGCCAAAGCTCGCACTTGTCTACCGCTTCTTCACGCTGGGTCTAGGCTTGCATTCATCCGCATTGACAGGATGCATCATAATCTTGTTCGGATATTGAGGGGTATTAGACGCATAGCCTTTGCTCCAATCGTAGCTGACGGCGTAGGCGAAGATGTTGCCGTTTTGGTTGAAAGCGGTAGCTGGGATGGTGCCACCGACGGATGGATAGCCCTTGAGCCTATGTTTAGCCACTCCGTCCCAGAAATGGAATGTACCATCGGATCCAGCTGTGCTGAAGGTGCCGTGGATTGGGTGGAAAGAGATGGCGTTGACGGAATAGACGTTTGTCATATTGTTTGCTGGTGGGTCTCGATGGCATTTGAATGAGAAGTTGGAGCTATAAATATTGTCAGAAATGTCAGAGCAGTCTRGAGATATTTCTTACCTCGAGTCCTTATCTTCAACATATTGAATCGCACAACGGCCCTCGATACTTCCTACAGCGAAGCCGCTTGCATCCGGGAAGCAACTAACGGCTCTCGTCTGCCACTTAAGCGGACTTTGCAGAGTCTTGTAAAACTTCGTCGGTTCGCTCAGGTTGACAACATTGATATACCGGTCCGCAGTTCCAACAACCAAAAGGTTCTTCTTCACATCCAGCGTATAAACTCGTTCCTGACATTGCACTGTCGCAACTGCAGTGGAGGAGCGCAAGTCCCAGTATTTGATGGTCTTATCCCATGAGCCGGTTACAATCATCTGCGCGTTTGATTGGGGGGCATCGAAGAACCGTACGCATCGAATGGGTTGGTCATGGACCGCAACTTGCTGTGCAACAGTCTGTCCAGCTCCTAGATCGAGAAGTCGAGCGGCCTTGTCGGCGCCGGCTCCAACAACTTTGGTGCCATCCTAAAGGCCAAGAGTCAGTATTCGGTGGCTTCCTGGGACTCGGGGTCATAAGAACTTACGTTTGCCCAGTGACAACTCAGAACTGGACCTTCATGATCAAAAGAGGCTTTTCCTTCACTTCCTCCACTTGAGTTGATCTCGTAGATTCTGACTTTGTTGTCCCACGAGGCCACGGCCAGATGCTCGCTGCGGGGTGAGAAACAGAGGTCAGATACGCTGTCCGTGGGAGGCTGGCTCAGAGTTACATCTTTCGAGAGGTCGCCCAAAGTGTTCGCGGTGCTCGCCGCGGTCTGGCCAAAGAGTCCTGCCATATCGGGCCCTCCTGTGTAGAGATGCGGACTTCTATGATGAATGGGCGATGGTGGGTAGCGGGTAGCCCCGAAAATGGAGGTTGAGTGGGAGTTGTTGAAATGCACGAGCAGCTCTTTCTTTCAGGCAGCGCCCTCAAAGAAGTTCGCGGTCGCGACAAAAGCGTCGCTGATTGGTCGCCGCGTCCGGAAATCTGCTACTGCTACTGTACTGTAACCCCATACAGTATCCACTAGCTCGCACTTAGCGCCAGGCTGAGAAACATCCGTCAATCACATCACACCGAAAATTTCAATCTCGGAAGCTCTTCTCCTCCTTTTCCCCTCAACTTCCTCGCTCAAAGAATCGCATTCGAAGCACACAAACAGAGATGTTCTTCGGGATGTCTCAGCTAGCAATAGCTATCTATGCTTTGGGAGAAAGTCCCCGGACACCCTTCTTTTGAGGGATTGCGGAAACGCGCCGCCACAGAAGCACTGCGGCTGCTCCTCTACCAGTTCTTCGTCATCCACCCACCCTTGCACCGTTTGTACTGCCTTCTCATCGATCTCGGGACCATTTGTTCAAGCCGGGGAGACCATATGGATGAAGATATGAGTCCGAGCTTCTCGTGCGACGGCTTTCGGTCATGGGGGAGGTGTGATTGCAGGAGGTGTCTGGACTGTTCTTGGTATAGCGGGGATGTTCTGGGTATTGGAGGTCTTTTCGTCGAGATCGATAGTTATGCGATTGCCTTTCATGTTATGCAAGTGGCATGGGAGGTAACTCGATGGGGCTTATTCTTGATGCGAGGAGTTCACTCTTTTTCTTTGGGTCCATAGCTTATGGCAAAGCGGAGACAGCAGGTGAGAGCCGGGCGTGAACACTCTGGATCTTTCCTCAAGGAAAGGTCCCTGCCTGGCTCGAAGCTTGCTGTCTCAGAAGCTCTTTCGAAGGAGCTGGACTCTCTGTTCAAAATGATGATTACCTATAGAGTCAAGCACTGATGTGTGCCCGTGTAAAAAGCGGTTGCCATGTATGATGACCACAAATGCGTTATGGTATCTGATGAACATTCCATTTCTTTTCTTGGTGTCAATTATATTGCTCGAGCTAAAGCTAGGAGCTAGTTGTCGATTATATTACAAAAAATGGTCTTGAGCATGTCGATGCAAATACAAAGCTCTCTAGGTATCAGTCAACTCCGAGATTCATGCCAGAATTCATAACCTCCATCCCACATAACGCCAGTCATGACATGATATACAGATCCTCACATYAAGCCGCCCAAAACGACTTTTCCAACACCCGCGACTTCACTCTTCACACCCGCTCTACTGCTGTCTTCAAACTCTTTCACTACCCCTTGTACAATGATCTTCCTAACTCTGGCATCGGCCTTCGTGAACATCTCTGCCACCACAGGATTGCATTCCCGAGGTGAAGATACTAGGCTCATCAGCTTCGTATAACAATCGATCAGAACATCGCATAATGTCGCGAACGTCTCGTAGAAATCGGGGTCGAAGGGTAAGGACGGTGTTAATAAGTGCGTGTATTCCTCGCCTGGTAAGAGTTCCGTCTCGCCGATGGCAAAAGGGGCGCTAGAACTCCCTCCTCCAGCACTTCCATTTGCAGACTGCGTGTCTGACGAGTCATTGCCCATTGGAAGTCCTATCTCTGCCGCGGAGCTGCTTCTTCGACCCTTATTTATGCCTGTGGTTGCCCTCTTAAACATTTGTGGGAACCTGGCCCGTGATAAAGATGATGACCCATCTGGTGGATGTATTTGCTGATAAGAGTCGAATTCTGAAAGTAGGGCGTTCAAAGTTTTTAAGAATTCTAACGAATTCGAGGAATTGAGATCGATCACGGTAGGTAGAGAGAGGCCCAGGAGAAGATAATTTGTGGCGCGCCGGGCGAGCTTGCGAGTATCAAAATATGGCATTCGTTGTAAATCTGGTTTGTTGAATAATAATGTATTGAACCAATATACTCGTCCTTCGTGCCTAAAGAACTGTCAGCATTGAGCACCCAAAGCTTTGTAAAGAATCCATACGCTTTTCTCAGATAGTCTAATGTCGATATCCTCTTAGAAGATGTTTCGTGGATGTGCTGATATGTGATATTCTCTAATGTCGGGCTTGGGGGTTGTAAGGGCGCAAGAGTCATTGGTCCATTGTATCCCATATTTTGGTTTGCTGTGCCCGACCTGACCAACATCTTTGAATAGGCACTCGTTGAGGTGAAACTCTCGGCTGGAGAAAGTGGTGTTTGTCCAACCTCCGCGCTCGCGGTAACCTGCTGGTAGCTATCCGCAGATTTCCGCCCAGATTGCGTCTCCTGACTTGGTACGCGCAGGTGTGACGAACTAGAATCTGTGTAGTTTGCGGAAGAAGTATTGGAGCGTTTTTCTGGGGATCCGTTCACGAAGTAGGTCGAGTTCTTCCTCTGATGGGTCGAAGAAAAGGACGCCTTCCGCCTAAATGTGCCCGCCCGTGAAGTCGTGGAACCGTCAGAATGCGTGGCAGTCGCTCCACTGCTCGTGCTCGGCCTCGTGGATATCGTTGATGTCTTAGGAGTTGGTGTGCCCCCAAATATGCCAAATACCGCGCGCGACATTTCGGCGATCTGCAAGCCGCCAGGGGTAATGCGCGTCCCCCCACTACCGGCCTAGTAAGCTCCAGAAATACCTTCAACCGACTTTTCGCTTTGAATGTCACCAAGGTCTTTGAAAACATTGAAATTATAAGAAAAAGATAGGAAGCGTATTTCGCCCCAGTTCGAGACAGAACAAGAGACAGATAAAGAAAAAGCGGCCTGCATCTCAGCGCGGTGTCAGGGGAAGAAGCGCCTGGTTTTAAAGGCTATGGTGATGAGGAAGTAGATGGATGGACGGAAGGGGTGGATGCGGGCGAAAGCAGGTCTACAAGAGAAGGAGCCATGCAGCAGGATTGGCAGCCATGTTGCTATATACTCTTCGCTAGCTCATGCCTCATGCCTCATGCCATCATATCACAATCCCTAAATTATGATTGAATTGCGAGCGCTTCCCCTGGAGGCGGGCGGCTCGCGCAGGACCCGAAAAGCGGCATTCGATCGCTCGCAGKGAGCAGGCAGTTCCACAGCCTCACTAAGCCCTGGATGTTCTGGAAGAGCGCCGCTTTGCATGTCATTGTGATCGTGAGACGGGATGGAGGCAGCCGATGATTTCTTGAATCCGATGCGAAACCCCCAGATCAGGGGTTTAGCCTGTCTCGCCTGCTCTATCAGCCCTGAGGAGCCACTCGAGCGGCGAGTGATCCCCTGCACCTACGGAGGCAGGACAGGCCCCCCAAAGCCCCTCAGGCTTGGCCCTGTGATTGGTGGATCCCCTGCCCCGCATTGGCCATCTGCGACAACAGCTTTGAAGGCTGCACAGCATCAGAGGGGCTCATCCTCCCCTCCACCGTCATTGCAATGCCTGCCGCAATCATGCCAGAAAAGGACGGCCCATTCGGCCACCCCGCGCCTGAAATCCTCGAGGGGCGCATCTGGGTTGATGGATGCTGGGACTTCTTTCACCATGGTTCGTTGCATCCTTCAAAAATCCTCCTAAAGCCCGCCCACCAGCCCTGACAGTACTTCAGGACATGCCGGTGCCATGCTACAAGCGCGGCAGCTTGGTAACGAGCTTGTCGTGGGCATTCATTCTGATGATGCAATCCTTGAGAATAAAGGACCTACTGTTATGACTCTGGAAGAACGGTAAAGCCATAGGCGCCAAATTACCGGACGAGTCGCTGATTCTATCTTAAAGAATCGCTGCGGTCGATGCGTGTAGATGGGTCACCCAATCCGTGCCATACGCACCTTACGTTACATCCTTACCATGGATCTCTCATTACGGCTGCAAATATGTGGTCCATGGAGATGACATTACTTCCGATAGCAGTGGAGAGGATTGCTATCGCTATGTAAAGGCTGCTGGCCGCTTCAAGGTCGTAAAGCGTACTCCTAGTATATCCACAACGGATATAGTTGGAAGGATGCTGCTCTGTACTCGTACGCATTTTGTTAAGTCTTTGACGAAGCTGTTAGCCGGGGATGAAGGTTCGGGGACGGCAGATGAGAGGAAGGCTGAGGGAGYGGCGATGACAGAAAGAATGCGACTCTACGCCACGGACAAGAGCGGCTTCAATCCTGGCGCGAGTATTTGGTTTTGGGTGGCTTCTATCGAGGCAAGAGAAGACCATACAGCTGAAGAAAAAGGTGTGTTTAGCTCTCTTATTCAGGGCACACAACCGAAACCAGGGCAACGCGTTATCTACGTGGACGGCGGATTTGATTTGTTCTCCTCCGGTCACATTGAATTCCTTCGACAAGTAATCAAAGCGGAAGAGAAAATTGGCAACGATGAAGGCTGGTACAGTAAAGAGGCGGTCCAAGAACGGGTTGGAAAAGGCAAAGATTATGGGCCAGTATTCGTTGTGGCTGGAGTCCACGACGACGAAGTGATCAACCGTTGGAAGGGCGTCAATTACCCCATAATGAACATTTACGAGCGAGGACTATGCGTTCTGCAATGCAAAGTAAGCACCAATGCCGCTCTAAGGAGCTGTCTAATCTCGAACAGTACATCAATTCTGTGATATTCGGGGCTCCATTCACACCGACCCGAGCTTACCTGACTTCGACTCCCTGGGGAAACCCAGATGCTGTTTATCATGGTCCAACCAGCTTCATGCCGCTTACTTATGATCCCTACACTGCACCCAAGAAGATGGGCATCTACAAAGAGATTGGGATGCACGATTTTGCTGGAGTCAATGCTGGGCAAATTGTCCAGAGAATTATGAAGAGCCGTGATATGTATGAGGAAAGACAGCGCGTTAAAGGGATGAAGGGGATTGGAGAGGAAACTCAGCGCGTAAGAGAGAAGTTAGAACAGGAACAAGCTTTGAAAGAGAAGGAAGCGGCATCATAAGCGTAGAGAGGGGAAAGTCAGATGATGAAAGCAGTAATAATGCATGGAACGGTGGCCCAAAAAATGAGTATACCAATGGACGGTCAACGATGGTACACCTAATTCAACAGAAAGGGTGAGATGCTAACATCCGCCTTCCAATTACAAAGTCATCCAAACAAACATAGCCAAGGCCTCTTCTCGAATCCTTGCAATGCTTCAACTTATCATGTGGTCCGGGTGGTCCTGGTGTTCTTCGCTTTCATGTTGGGGAAAACCGGCTAGTGTCGGCTTGGAGCGGAGCGGAATAGACGCCCTCGCCCTCGCCCTCGCCTATGCCCGCCGTCATCAAAACAAGCCAGAAGCCAGGAACATACGTCCTAGGGCCAGCGGTATCGGTCAACCTGAGGAGATGGCGGTGATGGGACCTCTCACGCTTGCTTGTAGACCCCCGCAAGTTAGCGATGTATCATGGTTTGGGCCCTTCGGTACGGGTGTCGGAGCCCAATGCCTGGCAGGCCGGCGCAGTGCTTGGTGCTTGGTGCTTGCTGGTGTTCCCGGCACAGGCACAGGCTAGGCCCCGGAGGTCTATGGGCGTGCGTAGGCCCTTGAAATGTTTGCAAAATCTCTTAAAGTGGAGTCTCTTCTGATGGCGAGCGCCGTTTGTTCGTGCCTTATCGCTAGCATCGCGTTACTGGTACCTCCTGCCGTTCCCGAAGTACTAGCTCGGACGGAATTCCCTCTSGCTCAATTTACATAACATAAAGGGYCTTGATTCATTCAATCAACATACGTACTTATTCTTACCAGCTGGTTATTTTATTTTCCAATTCTTATCAACAATTAGCAGTGGCCTTTCTTCGCTCCCTCATTGGACATCATCAATCTTATTGACTCAATCCGTCCAGAACTATGGCACCAGCAGCTATCACACCTCCTCAAGATGTCCAGCAGACTGCTGAGCTCACTGCATCTGCTRTAGCTCAGAAGATTGCCCGAACAGCACCTGGGTTGACGAATGGAAGCAACGGCGTTGAAACGACCCTCCGGCCTCTCGATGCCTCAAAGTTAAAATTCACAAGAACCAAAACTCCTATGACAGTTCCGAAACCTGGGGATCCGGTTATAGCTACTGCTTCGCAATGTACAGACCACATGATAACTGGAACTTGGAATTCAACAACTGGATGGGATGCCCCGGAGTTGAGACCGTACGCAAACCTGTCTCTTGCTCCTACTGCCTCTGTCCTCCATTATGGTGAGTTTACTATCCAGACTGAGTCACAGATTTCTTCTGACAGTAGATTAGCTACCGAGTGTTTTGAAGGCATGAAGATGTACAGAGGATACGATGGTAAGCTGCGATTGTTTCGACCAGATTGCAATTGTCGGCGAATGGTAGGTTCTCTCCTCGTCTAGATTGTGAATTACCTCTAATCAAGAGCAGCTCATCTCCTCAACCCGCATCTCGTTACCCGGCTTCGAACCAAAGGAGCTTGAGAAGCTTATCATTGCTCTGATCTCTACCGATGGGCCCAAGTGGTTACCAACACCAGGCACCTACTTGTACTTGAGGTGAGTCATATACTTATTGCTCTGGTGCATGGAAAATGGCCTTTAGCTACGGATTCAAGATATTTCAGGTGGAATAAGACATTGAAATTAAAACAAGCCAGAGGAACTATTATGCTAACATGCCAACAGACCTACAATGATTGGCTCAGCACCCGCTCTTGGTGTTGGAGCTCCGAAAGAGGCCACCCTCTTTGTCATTTCGACCTTCGTGAGTAATTCCTAAATACCTGATTTTACGTTATACTGATGTGCCGAAGATGCCAGCATTAGGCTCGCCACATGGCATGAAATTACTGGCCTCACAAGATGGAGTTAGAGCCTGGCCAGGTGGATTTGGCTACGCCAAGGTCGGTGCCAACTATGGACCATCTCTCATGGCCAACAGCGAAGCGCGGGCTCGAGGTTACGATCAAGTCCTCTGGCTGTTGGATGGCATTGTCACGGAAGCAGGAGCAAGCAATTTCTTCGTTGTATGGAGATCAAAGGAAGGGAAGCTCCAATTGGTGACTGCTCCTCTCGGTGACAAAATCATTCTCGATGGAGTGACCCGCAGAAGCATCCTACAATTGGCCCGCGAGAGGCTCTCGGACGGCGCTTCTGGTTTAGAGCCTATTGAGATCGTTGAGCGGAAATTTTCCATGGACGAGCTTGCTGAGGTTGTGAAGGAGGGGCGCATCGTGGAAGCATTCGCAGCTGGCACTGCCGTAAGTGCTCTCCTCTCTTGCTGATTCTGATTCAAACTCAATTTCTACAGTACTTCGTCTGCCCAATCTCCGTCATAAGCTACAAGGGTCAAGATCTTCAAATTCCCATGGTCAAGGGAGAGACGGGCGAGTATGCAGGCTTTCTCAAGCAGTGGCTTGTAAATATTATGTATGGAAAGGAGGAGCATGAGTGGGGTGTCGTTATTGATGAAAATGTGAATATCTGATAGAAAGTTGAAGGTAGCACTTAGCACTTTAGCATTTTGACTGATGAGGCGTTGCATAGAAATTGGGTGACAGACCTGGGTTTTGATCACAGCCTTAATGATAGCGAATTTCATGAACAGTTTCTCATGAYACTTGGAGTGCGACCTCCTTCGTAGAATGAAAAGATTAGAGCAGATGTGACGTAACTTCCATTCCAATTGTAAGAGCTAGTATAAATAAGCTAGATAAAYGCAATACCGCGATAAATCTCATATTCCCTTCAATGTAAGCAACAACGTACGATTTGTTCATGTCCCTCTGCCAGATAGTTTAACACAATCCCCATACGAAACGACAGCGAAAAGCATGCAGACCTCGTGCTTCTAAAACATGTCAATCTTGGATGATGGCTTGAAGAAGTCTTGCCTGCTCCCTCCTTGACATGATGTCCATTTCCTGAAATTTTGAGTCAGCTTCAATCCAGAATTTCCCAGCAGCAGCAATAATCTACCTTCTCCGAAGACTTCATAATCCGCATGAACTCACCCCCGATCTCCCTAATCTCTTCATCTAACTCCTCACCTTTCGTCTTATACTCTAACTCCAATAATTCCATCTCGTCCTTGAAACCCCTCTTCCCCTCCCTACTCCGCATAACAGCCTTGCCATCCTCACCAAAGCCCTTCTCACCAAACACCTCAACGCCCAGCTCCAAATACTCAGTCTGTACATCATCCCACTGTTTCCACAAATCCTTCAAGCGTCCCTCTTCCTTCTCGACAAGCTTCTTGAACTTTGCGACACGGTCACCAATAGTGAAGGTCTCGCGGACTTTCTTGCCGTCGCGCATGAACGAAGCCTCGATGCATTCTTCGGCAAGAGGCTCGCTGAGGGATGCCCCTGCACGGGTAACACGCTCGAAGAAGGCGACGTCGGAGATACGGGAGTCGAAGAGCTGGGCGGTGAAGTTTGCGTGGATGTCTTTGAAGCTTGCCTTCGTGGTGGTGAGCATGGAGGTACGGGCGGCTTCGATGCCATCTGGACGTTGTCAATCACCGCCAATAAAAGGATAGGAAACGGAATCATGCCTTGGAGGTCAAGAAGTAACTCCGGTTCAGGTGTGGCCTCTCGACGGCGGCGAGACTTCTTTTCACGCGGATCGGGCTTGGACTTCTTGAAGATACCGGCGGCAGAGACTGTCTCTCGGGGTTTTCGTTGCTTCTCGGTCTGCTCCACAGATCTAGTCTCTCTGACAGGGCGTTGAGGTACAGCAGCAACCATCGCGTCGATTCTCACGGCYTTGCTTCGATACTCCTCTGGCTTCGTAGGCTTGGGTTGAAGTGGCGCCTGTGGGACTGTCGTGCGGCCTGGCTGGGCATTGCGGACGACGTGACGAGCCATAAGGACTGGGTTGAAGGATTTCTGGAGTCAACGAAAGTTGGTTAACCGTCGACTTCCGATGATGTTGGTTTTGAAGGCGGGATGGTGAATGGGGAAGTCACGACCTCGCTATTGGGTCTCGCTTTCCATGGTACAGTATTCATAGGGCAAGAGATTGGTTGTGACTTTTAGCTCTGCTGGCTTGTTCCGTGATTTGATTGGGGATTTTCTCGAAGCTGTTAAAGGCATTGATCCAGATGTTTTTGATCATGCTTTGCATGAAGCAACCTACCTTGATAATCACCTGCCCGGTCTTAACATTGTAGGCAGCTCTGCGACCCCAAATACTCCGGGTGCAAAGATCAACGGAGACTGAGTTGAGATACTTTAAACATGGCTGCAAGAAGACATGATGATGAAATGACTATAGCACTACTTGAAAATTGCTTAGGGGCCCAATACTTGCCTGGATTCAGCTTTAGACACATGGGCATCTTACTCATTTAAGATCTCGAATGAGCAAGCAATTTTCCTGCAAGTCCTTGAAGTGTATATCATAGCACAACGTCATTGCAGCTGAGCGATTTGCATAGGCCATGGGCCTGTTTGGTGGCACACATCATGAACATGCACATTCACGACCATATTATTAAAGTTTACGGCATGAAAYGACTAAAGCAGCAAAACAAGTAAAAGCTTGAGGCACCGACAGAGAACGAAATTCGAGCAAATCATCGATTGCAAATACTCTGGAACTACTCCGAGATTCTTATGACAAACCTTTCAAGTCCAGACCTAACTCCTAATCCGTTGACTCCCGTCCCAAATGCCGTCCTTACTGAGCAAGCTTCAACCTCTGCTCAATGACCTGGACGATCTCCTTCCAATCTTTCATAGCACCATCTCCCACATCTCCACAAGCCAGCTCCTTCTCCTGCGGCCTCACGACCTCAAACCAGCCCTCCAGAGCCTCATCSCCTGCTACCTTGTTGCCCACACCCCACTCCTCTTCCAACACCTTAATCTGCTTCTTCGTGACCGGGTGCCTCCACATAGCCGTGTTCATCGCCGGCGCCACAACAATTTTCCTCTTGCCTCCCGCCCCCTCAATCTCTCCTGTAGTATCCCAAGCCCGCACCACACTCGTAAGCAGATTGTCACTGAACCCGCCCGTGATCTTCGCAAGCGTGTTGGCGCTGAGCGGAGCAATAACAAGAATGTGCGCCCATCGCCTCAACTCGATATGCAGAACGCCTCCTCCCCGCTTCCACGGATGAACCCACTCTGCCTCATCAAGAAAAATGCCACCCACGTTCTTGATCTGCTTGAGAGACTCGAGGTGGGGTTGCTCTGCGCTCTGGCCGGCGAGGAAGTTGGTGGCGGACTTGGTGAGGATGAGGCGGATGGAGAGGTTTGGGTGTGAGGAGAGCGCGTGGAGGATGTTGGGAAATTTGATGGTGGCTACGGAGCCGCTGGCTGCGAGTAGGAGGTGCTTCTTGCCATCGCCGGCGTGGGCTGCTGCTGTAAAGGGCGTGCTCGAGGATTGGGCGCGGTGCGCGTCGTGGCCGGGATGGATCATTTGAAGCATTTGCGCGGTTGTGGTGGAAAGTGCTATAGTTCTACCGGTAGTTGAATCGATCTTTCAAGGTGGAAGTTTGGGTTTGGATTTCATTTTGGCGGGGTCCGAGGTCAAAGGAGCTGACTTTATGGGGAAAAGGAAGGGCCCATTGTCATGCTATCCACCCACCTGCCCACCTTCGAGCACGAGCACGAGCACATCTCAGCCTTGTCTGATTACTGAGCGTTGATTGGCCAGCCGCATTTGAAATTCGCCCGCCGCCATCAACTTGGTCTTCAATTGAACTTCATCACTAGACTTCTCCAAAGTCGTAAAAAGATGTTGACGAGACCTCTGTTATCGTCGGTAGGCTCTGCAGATTGTATGGATCTTGAAATCAAGACTGACTGAAATTTTACCGTACAGGCTTTCCGACAAGCTTCTCGACCAGCTCCGGCTTTCGCCTCCAAGTTCTCTCCAAGAACTCCCGTTGCTGCGCGATTTCTCTCCGATGAGACAAGAAAAGCAATTGATAAGGCTGTCAGCTCAGCTCCTGTTGTGCTCTTCATGAAAGGAACTCCTGAAACACCACAATGTGGATTCTCAAGGGCGAGCATCCAGATTTTGGGGCTGCAGGGTGTTGATCCGGCGAAGTTTACGGCGTTCAATGTGCTAGAGGATGAGGCTTTGAGAGCAGGTGCGTCCGATGCGAGTTCAACGGCATTGAACAAGTCCTGATCAATATGACAGGAATCAAGGAGTATTCAGAGTGGCCAACCATTCCACAGCTATACGTCGAGAAAGAGTTTGTTGGTGGATGCGATATCTTGGTGGCGATGCATCAGAACGGAGAGCTAGCTAAGATGCTGGAGGAGAAGAAGGTCTTGGTGCCTGCTGAGGGAGGTGAAGGCTCATCTTCATCTTAATATGCTGAAGCCACTGTGTATCTTGTATCAACAAAGGATTCCTACGCTGTAATATATCTCATGAATGGCTTCTTTCTAAGAGTATGAGCAACTCATGATTTGGGTAAGTGAATTCAATTGCTAGTAGTATCTAGTTCCTATCTTAGAGTAGAGACAACTCTTCATCATCAACGATACTTTCCTTTCTCCTCAAGTACTTCTCAAATGCAAGTACTCTCCTCATCAATCCCCTCCTCTCGTCCCTCCCATCAACTCTCAAATCAACAGCTCTCTTAAGTCCAAGCCATCCAAACCTCAAACTTGTTGCTTGGCCACCACAGAACACAACATTATCAAAATGAACCTTCTCACTCTGGCCCTGAAGTGGCCAAACGGCAACACAGACAACTAGATCATTCCTTTTCCACCATATCGCCAACCTACTATGCTCCTTCGTCTGGGCTTGGACCAGGATCTTACAGCACAGCTCTGGCTTTCTCAAGCATACAGACCTACCTAATCAGCTAATTCCATGAGTAAGCGCTTTCTTAACTTACAGACTCCGCCCATGTCCGGCAGCCTCCTTCTGCAAATTCTCAACCAACAGAGTTATCTCCTCTTTAATTTGCAGATGATCATCGGCACTGTTATCACTATCCATAAGCCACCAAGGCAGTCCCGAGAAATGGATAGCGGGCTTGGAGCTCCTGAGTGTCAAGCAGAGCGGCTTTGCGACTGAGAAGCGCAGAGTCTCGGGATCATCTTGGCATTCTCTGTGATTGTCAGCGTAGCTAGATGGGAGAAGATGGGAGACGTACTTGAGGATGTCGAGRAGGCTGGAATCTGGGAACAGCTTAGACTTGTTCTTGGAGGGGGCCTGTGGTTGTGTGCCGTACCCCAGGAGGGATTTGGTATGGTATATCAGGGTATTGGGCATGATGGTTGACGGCTTGAGCTGTGCTGAAAGTTTAGAAAGAAACGGGCCTTCGAATAGTTTGAAAAAGTATGGTTATTTGGATACATTAGGTGAAGGCTGTGATCTGGAAACCAAAGCAACGCATTCCTAAAATCATATGATCATGGGGCGTATTCTAACACCCAGCCGGCCAGCCACCTGTCACATTTTCAGCCTTTACTTGCGCGCGCTTCGATGGCAACTAGATTCCTGGGTTCGCAAGTTAGAGGTGGGGTTGTTGGATTCGCAGCTGCCCTTGTTTCAGCTTCATTCCTCGCTAGCTAATCGATAGATGATAACAAAGAGATGCGAGGTGCGCACATGGAATGTTCGGTATCAAGATRGCAACGGCAATGCATTGCTGGATGCAGACACTATGTTTAAGGTCTAAAATATTTACATCGAAGGTTTAAAGACGAAGCTTACGCCGAGCTCCTCCAAGTTTTCGTGCTCCGGGCACCTCCAATCACATGAATTTTTGATATCCTGCTTGCAAATGCTCTAGCTTGACGCCCTTTCCAATATGCTCCTTGTGTGATCCAGTCAAATGAAACTCGTAAAGTCGACTAGCGACTGACTGTCGTGTGCTGAGAGATCGACTCTGCGAAGCATGCATGAAGACTATTTCCTGGTCTAGTTGAACCACCATTCTGCTGGGGCACGTCCAAGAGACTCATCTGCCAAATCTCCGTAGGCGGCTCTCGAGAGGTCTATCGCGTTGATAGTACAACCCGTACACTTATCGACGACCTTGGCTTGAGTCGTCTTGCCRTTGTACTTTACGGTGATAGTCTTGCCGCAGTACGAGTTGGGGTTTTCTCCCTGGCCAACGTTTGAAGCAGAACCCATCATATCGACCGAGAGAGCAACGACCTTGTCAGTGCTTCCATCATTTGTAAGGCCACATGCTCCCAGACCGGCATCGTAGTAAGTGAAGTCTCCATTGCAGGGACTTCCGGATGTGCATGAACCGCTAGTAACACCAGAACCAACGCCCGCTGAGGCAGTTGAGGATGGTGAAGGTGCGGAACTAGCAGGCGCTGAGTAAACTGGAGCAGCAGGTGCTGTTGTGGTAGGTGGCACGTAGACAGACTCGGGAGTTTGGGGTTGAGCAACTGATGCCGCTGGTGCTGATGGAGCGGGAGCCACGTAAGTTGACGAAGGAGCAGGCGCAACATAGGTCGAGGACGAAGATGATTGCTTTGGAGGCTCGAAGAATTGAGCAGGAACCGGCGAAGACGACGAGGCAACGGAAGCGACAGTTGCGGGGGCTTGAGAGATAGCGGCGGTTGGGGGGACGAATCCCTCATCGACCCAGATTGTAGTGGTGTATCCTACAGTTTCTGTGACAGAGACCCAGTCGGTGACCCAGACAACGTTGTTGTCTTTCTTGACATGCTTCGCTCGATGTTGGTGATGGCGGTGGGGTTGAGCAATGGCAGCTGAGGCCAGGAGGGAAGCGAGGGCAAAAGTTGTAGACTTCATGATGGTCGTGAGGCTGAGACTAGGGATTTGCGTTTGCGTGCAACAGTAGTTATGACGTTTGTTCGTTCAAGATTTATGCGATTGGAGTCGGCAAAAACGCGGGCACAGTATGCAGAGTAATGACAGGCAATGTGGCGTTGGAAAAGAAGGTGGTGAGAAGTGTCTATCTCGAGGACAGGGCTGTTTGCTGCTGGAAAGAATGAATGGATTGGAGACCAAGACCAGTAGGTACGAGCAAAAAAGAAGGAGAGGAATGTGAAGAGTTGAGGGGGCGGTGGGAAGATATTTTCGCGGTGGAGACTGCGCAGCCAGAGCAAGCGCAGGGGAAGGGGGGTGCGTGGGTGGGTGTGGGTGTGGGTGTGGGTGTGAGTGCGGTTGAAGACTGGCAGCGGGTGGGCCAAAAACACGCGAATCACCAGAGAATGGCCCCMMATGCCCCATGCCCATCCAGCCCCTCCGCCGAATCGCTGATCGTGCCCCTGGTGGCCCGCGACGGCGTCGGCGACGGCTTGCAGGGCACGCGCACTTCCAGCGAATCAAGCCCCCAAGATCGTCAGGTACGGGCGCCGCTCAAGGGACAAGGRGACAAGGGGACAAGGGGACAGGGACACAGCGGGGCAGTCGGGAAAAAGCTTGGAAGGGGGCTCTGGAGGCTGGGCTGGGCCGGGCTGGGCTCCGCATCTGATCGGAGTTTGTTCTGCGGCCCACTGGTCCACCGGTCCACCGGTCCCCCCAGAATCTCCGCCTGCCTTACTGTTCCTTCAGCATTCGCCTTCACTCGCGCAGGGCAGCACACAAGACGCGGCTCACAGTGACACTCGGCATTCTTTGCACAGGAGAGCTGTTGTGAATCGGGTCGGCAGGCAAACTCGGAGAGCGGAGAGGACGAGAGAAGAGAGAAATMGCCGCATCGTCCCCTGGTGTTCTGTGCGGCGACATCTGATTCCGAAGGCATCAGCAGCCGACTTCCCATCACTCAGGGTGCACAGGGTCGTGTTGGCCACGCTCTGTGCCTCCGGAAAGCCCCTGTTGGTCCGAGCCAAGCGCTTTCTTTTCCGGCGCTGCTGCCCCCCTTTTCACCATGGGCCCCAAGCAAAGTCTATCTTCTCGCCCTGTTTCACGGTTTCACAACCTGGCACCAATCAAAAGGGTCCCGGAGTAAGACAACACCCCTCCTGGCGCCAAGGATGATTGCTCATTCGTTCAGCGAGTGGAGACGCAGTTGACTCGCACAATCTTTCACTTCAAGTCGTCTTGATTGGTGCCGCTCTGCGTGATATATCTTTGATTTTGTTCAGACTTTCTCCGTAACGAATACGATTTTGTAATTTCAATGCTGGCTGAAGGTTGACGCAAATCTTGTAGCGCAAGAAGCAGCCTCGCCAAAGTGGCTGAGCATCTCTCTTTCCCAGTCTGGTGTGTCGAAGATTGACATGAATGCGCTCATCGTCACTTCCCTAAAATTTGTATTATACGACCGGGAATCTAGCTAATTAATGCGAGATAAGCTCCGTGTCTTGAGCTTTGCGAGTCGATTACATGAGAATTCCTTAGCCATGATCTGACTGTTGTCATTGCAAGAAAAGCGATTCCCGCTGATATTCATCGCGCAAAAGTGTATAAAGTTGCACAAGACCCTAGCCAGGTGAGCTTGAGCCAGCTCAACCCACAATCCCCCCCCTGGACGAAATATTAGCGTGCACGGATATAGGTGTTACGCTTTTGGCCGTGCCAGCATTCACTTTTTAACGTTTCGTTAGGGGGSGATTGTAGAGAACCGACTTGTACACTTAATACTCAAATGCTTGTTAGACTGAATGTGCTTTGCGTAATCGCTTCCTCACACCTGACCGCAGCAGAATTATGCGATATTCTTTCAGTCCTATATTCGTCTATTATGGACTTGGTCCAGTACCCTCCAACGGAGACATATCTTGAGTATCCGCTCCCTCCTACCCTACAGTAAAGTACGGCGTAAAAAGTCAATTTTCAATGTCCAAATTAGTATGGGACATTGAAATCCGACTTTTTCCCGCAAATGTCTGCATTGCCGCACCGGTATCCGCACGGAGCATGGTCGGGTGGCATACTCCGAGTCACTTTTCGATGTCCCTCTTCTGAGACAGCTTGACTAATGGACTTTCACCGTAGCGGGGTTTCAAAATGGAGGTATAGAGGAATTTACCTCATGCTCGGTGGTTTCTTGGCAAGATTAATCAACTCTAACCGCCTCTAAACTTCACATTAATTCTTTGCGCGTGAGACAAGCCGCCAAATCTGCCTTCAATCTTTTCTATCGATATCTATTGCCAAACAAACTTTTTGACTTTTCAAAGAGAACTTGCGCGTCTACGGTGCTCTATGATTGCTTCTTCGGCCAGTGAGAGTGCTGAAATCACCATGATTGCCCTTGGATTTTTGCCTTTCATTTTGACTGTGAAACCCAATTTTGGAGACGTCTAATCGGCTTTCTCAAAGTATGATTCGACCTGGTGCCTCACTCACCCTGAGGTGCCACCCTCGCTGTGAGTGAAAGTGTAGATATAGGCAAACGTCTCCAAACTCTGCTTAGAGCCGCCTCCGACCCGAAACATCCGGCCTGATTCTAGAAAAATGTGCCTTTTCGAAGGTCTGCCACACGCCCGGGACTGGCATACAATCATATCTACTGGACCAGCTACCAGGGATTTGCCAGAGCTTCTACGAAGGACTGCCAGTAGCGACAAGAAATGCGTGGCAGTGGCGTCCTCACCATTAATCTGGGGAAACGATTCCACTTCTTCCTTTTTCGAGAACTCATAACGAACAGGGGGGTACCATTGGATGTCTTGTTAGTACTTAGTGCCTTGTTCTTCATGGCATGTTTGCTCAAGGCGAGCGTCATGCCTGCTACCTCGTCCAACAGAGACGGAAACCGCGCATGGCGGAAGAGGATTTGACCATCAGATTTTCATCGACATCGCATTTGAATGGCAGTTGGCGATAGCTTTACGCATGCGATTCAGTGCTCAACGTGTCCAGACGAGATGACTGCTTTGAGGTATCTAAAATCTAGAAGATTTTCTGGACGCACGTGCGACGGCTGTGTTATGCCTTTCATTCCCAGAAACGTGAGGATTCTCCATATTGACGTAATTGAAGCTTACACTATATTCTGAGTTACATGTATTTTGAGGGTTTTCATGCAGAGATGAGTCGGAACCCTCCAAGTCATTTGCACTTGCCCAGCACAGGTTGGAGGCACTAACTTAAGCGAGGCGTCGCGACTGCCCCACGATCACGAACCCCCTGGCAGAATCAACAATTGATGTCTTGGAGGACTTACATGCAGTGTCTCTATTGCTTGATTCATCTTCTGGGAATTTTTCATCAACAATGAAAAAGATCATTAAATTTTCCTCTTGGGTATGGCTTCCACTGGACGGCTTACTTCTGTTGTGAATGTCAAAACCGTGAAGAGATCAATGAAACCATAGATCTACTCTAAGAAATAAGTCTCTCGAATATCCGAAAATGCGGAAAGAATTTCGCTAAAAATGAAAAGAAAAAGCTTTCAAATGCGACCCTTAAATAGAATTTGGCAGAATGAACTCTTGGATTGTGGATGTGAAGATCTGTTTGTCAAGGCAGGGGCAAGACAGACGTCTTGGGACTCTGTTGTACCTCTTTGACATGACTTTGGTGCATATTATACTGATTGAGCCGGATGTTGCACACCCAACCGGATTTCGGACAGCCAAGGTACACGCATGCGGCCTTCACGTCGCGTTGGAATCACTATCGTGTCATTTTGAATAGTTTGAACAAGACTTGTCTGAAATATTGGGCGTTGAAAAGCGAGGGTTTGAAAGGCATTAATGCATCCTACTCCCAAAGGCTTTCTTTATTGAGCTACTGCATGATCGCTATGCGGGTTGACTTGGGGGCTTGACGATCACTTGGTCAGGATGAGACGGCTCTAGATTCTGTGACTAAAGAAAAAAGACAGCTCCACCATGAGAATGTTACGAAATGATGCGATTCTCGGAGTTGGGACCATGTCTGAAGCACGAAAAGAGCGAACTACGACGTGGGCATTTTTCACCGTAATCTTGGGAATACTGTTAAAAATAGAAATGGAGTAGGTAAAATAGGCTACACCATAAAGTGTCTACTTCAAGAGGGTTGACCGACAATAACACATCTGTAGGTRGAGGCTTAGGGTGTTGGAAGAAACGACTGGCCGAGAATGCATGAAGTACGAGGTACGAAGATGGAAATGGGCTAATGTACAAAGCACCGTGCCTCCCTCAGGATGAATGAATATAACTGGCAGTCGTATCCTAGGCTGTTGGTACGGAATACTGGCATCTAACCACCATACCTCCGCTTCGGTGTTTGGGGAAGTATGGGAAGTTCTTCCTTAGATTGGCTAGCTCCTGAGACCCAAACGCATGGCCAGGACAGCTCTAACCGACAGCCAAGTTGTGAAGTCCTGGGATAAATTTGAATTGGTTCTTATCCTGGATAGCCACGAGTCCATGTAGCATGTTGGCACCGGCAAGTTGGTTGTGCTGATGAAGACTAGTGAGAGTCGCTCTCGCTGCCATAGGTTGAACGTAACCATTAACATCTCGGAAACTATAGAGGATAGGTATTCGGAGGCGTTATACTAACATACGATTAAAGTAGGCACTTAAATAAAAGATAAAAGCAGTAGTTATTAAACTAATTATTAAAGTACAAAACTGTTTTTATAAGTAGCAAATTACTAAAAAATCTGCATTAAGAATATTTAGCCAAAAGATTAATTATTATATATTTTTTAGTTTTAAGTTTATTATTTTTTAATTATTAGTATATTTTTTAATTTTATATTTTTAATATTTATAAATTTAATTAATAAATGAATTTATTGAATATTAGCTTAGGAAAAGACTTAATAAAGCCATTTATTGCATTGTTAATAATGGCAATATATTAAAAATTAATAAGTTTATTTTTAATAATGCTTTTAATTTAATATTATTAAATTTTAATATACTTGATTTTAGTATAAAACTTAGGATTTTTAATATAAAAAAAGCACTAGTATTGTTGTAAAGCAAAGCTATGTTTTTGGCGTTATTAAATTTATATTTAAATTTAAAAAAAACTTAGCGAATTTATATAGTTTAATAAATTTTTTTTTAAGGCATAATATTTAAATTTGAAGTTTAATAAAGCTATAAAAATTTGTTTTTTAAATATTTATATAAAGGTGCAATTAACTAATAAAAATATGAAAATATTTATAAAAAATCTAATATTAATACAACTTATATAATCAAAGTTGGTAAAGCCAATTAGCTAAGTTTTATTATTTTAAAACTTTCTTTTAAATATTAAAATAAAGAAAATGATTTTTGCAAAATATTAAAATATTTAATAAATTGCTTTTAAATACATAATTAAAAAATTAAAAAAAATATATAATAAAATACTAATATTAAAAGTAATATTAGGATATATATAAATGGCAAAATAAATAAAAAAGCTAATTATAAATTAATAAAATAAACGATTATTAAATAAAACCATTTTTTTAAAAGGAATAAAAATAGTTTTAGTATTTGTATCCATAGAAATAAAAGTAAAATAGTAGTTACTTATACTATATTTATTAAATAACTTTTTAATATAGGTATTTTAATAAAAAAAATTTTTTTTTTAATTATAAGTAATACAAATATTAATACAAATATTATATAATATTTATATTTTGAATTTTGAATTTTTTTTGAAAATTTACTTTAAAAATATTAATAATCTTATAATTGAAGCCGGTAATTAAAAAATTATTAATATAAATAATAATAATAATTTTAATATTATAATTAATAAAAATATAATTATTTCTATTAAAGTATTTAAATCCAAAGGATTTAAAAACTTTTTTAATATAAAATTATTATAAGTATAATAATTGTTTTAGTTTATAAAAAGTTTTGTTAAATTTATAGATATCATTACAAATAAAGTAATATCTATTATACTTAATTTAATTAAAAGATATTTAAAAATAAATGTTACTATTAATAATAAAATTAAAGAATATTATTAAAGTATTTATTTAATTTAATTTTTAGTTTTTTATAATAGTAATTATAAAGATTATTTTCTAGGTTAATTTTTTGATAATATTTGCAAAGATTTTTTTGTAATTAATTCCTTTATATTAAAAGTAACCTTTTATTATCTATTATTGCCCAGCGCAGCGGGCATTGGGGAGACTTATTGTCAATTGTATTAGGTAATCTTTAGAAAATCGTCCAAAAGTATTCCACTTTTATGGCTAAGCAAACCAGTAATCAATTATATCCGCATGTGCCATACGTTTATTTCAACCGCTAGACTAATGGCCACATCAACCCCAGCCACTATTAATAAACTTTATTTAAAAAATACTGGCTTATAGAGCCAGGCCAGTGCATTCGAATGCTTTTTTTATTTTTATTATAGCTCTAAAGTTACATACAATATAGCTCTTTGAAGTTTTTAATGGGGTGGCCGGGTGCAGTGGCCACGTATGCTCTGGCCTGCACATGCCTGCAGCCTGCACTGTACGCTTTGGGCACATGCCTGCGGCTCTGCTCCGCACGTGCCACTTTAGCCACTTTAGCCACTTTAGCCACAACGCCACAACGCCACAACGCCACTGTACCACTGCACCACTTAACCACTTAACCACTTAACTACTATAGCTACTATAGCTATTATAATCCATATAAACTTATAACTTATAATAATAATAATAATAATAATAATAATAAAGGGTCCTAGTAGATTTATATAAAGTAAATAAAATAAATAAAGTAAAAAAGGGGATYCTAAGGGGTTTTCCTCTAATATTTAAGCATAAATTTAAATAATTATATTTTTTATAAAACTTAAAGYATTAATAAAATAAAATTAATAAAAAAGCAATATTAAATTAATATTTATGTTTATATAAAACCTATTTTTATTAATTTAAATTAATGAAATTAATGAAATAATTAATRAAATAATAATATTTTAATAATATAATATWATATTTCTTTAATAATATAAGTTTTATATAATAAAAATTAAAAAATTAAAAAATTATTTTATAAATTATATATATAAGTTTTTAAAATATTAATATTATAATATTTAATTATTTAAATTAAAAACTTATTAATTTT
>QYSG01004126.1:0-12774 GCA_003988875.1 Lachnum nothofagi
CCTGCCTCCTGAGATACGCACCATGATAGTAAGGCCAAGAGCTTTCTCACTTCTTATTCAACTTGATTGTTTGTGGCTTCAAGCATCGTTCTGGGATATGGGACATTGCTGGTTTTATTGTTGTTTTGCTGATTTGTAGCTTCCTAGTGGGCTGCCACCGTTGAACCCCGCATTGTCTTCTTGAGGCTCCATGTAGATTACTGGGCATTCAGCTATCGGGTCTGGTCGAACAAGACCATCGACGATAAAAGTTTCTTCGAACTTGGCCCTGATGAGGAGGATGGTCATGCCGGCCGGGAARCCTTCTATTCGGAAGCCACGCTCCCCATCGCGTCTGTATGCCAAGAGTCTCGACATGTCGCAGAAAAGTTCTACTCCAAAGCRTTCGGCTCTCCGACAGCGTATCCTATGACCTGGTTTAASTTCGAGCTYGATACATTGTATCTGGACTGGAGGCAGGCAGAAATCGATTGGGATTCATGGGATGACTTCGGCGGCCGTGATACATGGAACGATGATGATAAAAAGGYTCTGSAGCCTGACATTGAGAGGCCAATATTTCGACCGCAAGATCTAGACCCCAAAGACGCGGCGAGAGTCCAACACTTGGCGCTGTATGATGGAGCAGACATCAATCCGCTGGTCGAGTTCGATGATGATGAAGAGCTTGCAAGCTGGGTGAACTTTGTACTTGAGTRCTTTCCTAGCGCTGTGGACTTGACGCTCGTCGACAGGGATCATYCCACTCGCTATGACGCCGRTCTCGTGGAAATGGACGATGTTTACAATATGTCCCGCTGCATAATACACATGTCGGCCTTCCTAGAGTCTGACAGATACGATCATGCTGWTCATCGAGACTTTATAGAGCACCAGGCAGAATATCGCCAAGAGTTCGTCGATCATACATGGGTTGATCGGCGGCTACTGAAAGAGTTCCGAGATRGCCCTCGCCCTGATGATGAGGACTCTGACCTTGAGACTTTAGATGAAACCATCATCTACCCCCAATACAGGACGATCACAACCAGGGAGTGCATGGAGACGTACAAAAGGCTCAAGAAACTATACGACACCAAAAGAAATGAATACGGGGGCGTCTTAGAGCTGAGGTTTGTCGAGCGAGACCCTTCGAAGAAAGGTTCCCTTGAGAACATAACTTTACATGAGGCCGTGCAGAAATACTGCACCTTGGAGAAAATACCAACAGAGCGTGTTTCACAWGTCTTGACTGGCACACGTTTTGTGGAATGTGACAGCGAYGACATCCACTCACTGCGCCTGCATGATTGTGCTTCGGAATGCAACATCTCATATGCACAGGCACTACAATTCAATACAAAAGCAGTACACTCCAACGTGTGGGCATTTTTCATGTTAGAAGTTCGTTGCTTTGCTCAAGCCAACGAGGATAAGCTCGGCGTGGTGCAGTTCCAACATATTGCTAAGACTCCGCTTCCACCCAAACCGAATTACGAGGACTGGAAGATACTCAGCACAAGTGAGAATTGCTAACTTCCTTTGGCATTTCTATRACCCAGAGAACCACGCTCTAGAGTTGCCACGGTATTCTACATTTCTRGCTAACCTTTACCGAATATCAAAGYTCTCAARCGTCTGCTGCTGCGGGCTCAGTCCAGCCATCGCTTCGCCATGCATGATTCCATGAACATAACAAGTTCCAATGAACTTGTAATGCTCTGCAGTCTTTMTCAACACCACTGGAGCAGAGCAGTCTTGCAGGACCACGACTATATCCCCGAGTTCGGCGTCAAATGGAGCCATGCATAAATATCCCTTCTCCGTCGTCGCTAGTCTTCTTCGGACTCTAGCCATTATGACTGCATTTGAGAGGGATATCATTTGATTAGGATCATAGSCTGATAGTGTAGGGGCTGGGTCTGTTTCGATTTCAGTTGATGTACCCATCATGGGATCTRTACCAAGAAGTTTCTCTTCGGTGATCTCTTGTAAGGTGCACCCGCAGAACCTAAGTCTTTTATTCTCTTCATACCACTGCTCGTACCACTGCTGCGTGTTCTCGAGAGTATGAACATGGAAGTGATCTCCCCAGGTTGAGGAGGYCTTTTCTCCGCGCGGTCCGCGATTGAGAATACACGTTCTCCATACAACATCGGCAWGCCTCTCGCCCGTRGGATAGGTTTTCCTTTCACCTCTTTCGCTGGCATCTTGGACCTCAGCGGAGAACAATGCGGAATTTGTKTCTGGGAACGACCTGCTGAACCCAAGGCCATTGATAATATCGAACATCAGTCCATGGGCCARGAGACTTCCATGAGCTAGGAGGGACCTAAACTCAYCAGTCTGGAACAGAGACCTTGATTTCCGTCTTTCGCCCGGTGTATTATAACGGATTCTCTCTTCATCTTTTTGCTTGGAAAACTGCCAGATCAGCAAAGGCGTGGCTCGAAGCCCATTGTAGCTCCAGTCAGGAAGCCAAGAAGGCAGGTCTTTGAGATTTGTAGGCTCTCCTGCACAATCTAGGAAATCCAATGGAAGCCCATATCTCTCTGATTCTTGTTGCTTTGCGATTGACCAGGCGCCCCATAGATACACATCCCTGACTGATAACGAGGGCAGATTGAGCACTGATTTGTCGGTGACGAGACCTGCTAAAGCGACGTATTTGTCTCTTGGCTCTGTTGCATTGACARAGCGATGATTCGACAGCAGGAACAGCAGCGAATCAGGCGGCTCAGCGGCACTMGGCTTCATATAATCMTGCCGGACGCTTTGGATGGAGAGGACCCKATGGATGCCGRCCTTGAAAGCAGGCATGATCCGRTTAGTYCGATTAGCTARATACCAGTCGGTTCCCTCTCTTGTTCCATCGAATGTGTCCAAATAATACGCCGCGTYGACRACTTGCTCCCAATCTAGGGAATCAAGGCCGCAAAAAACTTGGATGTTTCTCGAGACGGCAATTTCTTGGATAATCCAAGCGCGATACCAGTAACTTCGATCAAAGAGCCGATCTAATGCAAAGGCGTCGATCCATCCGAGAGATTCCTCTTGCGCATGATACGTGTCTTCTTGCTGATGATCGACCGATTCAATATACTTCTTGGTATATGACTTCCAGTCAGACAAGCGCTCCAATACCTTGAAAGCCCTGCCGCTGCCGCTTTTCTCRAGGCCTAGCCATACCCAAGTCGTTGCTGCTTGGGAGAAGATCTTGTGCATCATTTTCATTTGGGAAAGSACCTCATCATCATGCCCTTGCTCGATRCAAATRGCATCRACCCAGATATCAATCTYATCTTYGTMATGGCGAAGATGCTGTAGCGCAGCCTTGAGATTCGCCGTCACGGGGAATACCCGGTYTTCTACTAAGATCGTATGGCCACCGCYGTCCTTACCCCACGCATAGGAAAGCGCCCTGTAGGATRGATCCGGGTCCCCCGCATTTTCCGTAAAGGAGACAATCTTGAGGGAACAGCRAATTTGCGCGTCTTTCTCCTTACTRGGTAGRAGGGTGAGGACGCGRATYTGRTTCMGCTCCAGAGGAAACTCTTTGTACAGCTCAGGATCGCGACTCATTCTTACGAATATGGGATATGTAGAGCCGCAACAGGCTTTCAGGGCTGATCAATTCACGAAGGGCATGTTRTARGGCTGACTGAGAGAGCACAAGTYRAGGAGCATGGRGCCCAAAAATAGCCTMYGGCACATGGAGAATGACGTGCGGCTTGAAATAAGCCAATAAGCATCACTTGCAGGTGGTGGCGTCTGTGACACAACCTCCGAGCAGCCTATCGCAATCGTTAGCCTCGACCAGGGGTTTCCAATATATTTGGGGGCTGAACGCCTCAAGCTTTCTTTTCCACAACACTGATTGGCTCARTCAGCGGCTGAAAATGGCAGGAGGCAGGCTGCATGCCAAATGAGATTGCGGTCTTTTTCCATCCGCAGTCTGGCCCCTGGGAGAATTCCGAGCGGCCGTATTGCTGTGCCTTTCACTTTCAGGGTAGCATCGAGCCCCAAAATCCCATAGCCCCGCCTCCACGCCTTTCGAGATTTCAAATCGTAACGACGCGACTCAAACGATCCAGCCAGAACTGAGTATTTGGCCACCATATTGATAATGAAAGCTTTCGTGCCGATCTCAACCTAGGAGCCTCATCTGTACCAGCTCACGATTGATGCACATCYAGACGCTAGGTCCCGCTCTCAAAAGCAACTATCTGCTTGGCAGATTCTTGGCCCAGCATGCCTTTTGACTTCGATGACTACAAGACGAAGTGCGATGGCATGACCACGGAGCAACTTCAGAAAGAATGGGACAACTACACGCGTCAAATCAGCGGTTCGGCCACCTCCACAGCCGCATCGGTCCTTCTTTCTCCTCTTACAGCAGGTGTATCTCTCGTTGGCCTTGGGATATCCGCACCCCGCATACACAACGCACGAAGGAAAAAGGAGATAATCAAGGCTAGTCTAGAAGCCCAAGGGACGGCACCTAATACTCGCCCAAGCGATATCATTGCACCCGTTGCGATATCAGGGACTGTGAGCGGCTTGAGCTTAGGCCTTGTACCTGCTGGTGTTGGATCAAGTGCTGGAGCTGCAATCAAACAAGGCGTTGAGTACGCATCAACCCATACAGTGCTCTCAGCCACTGAAGAGGCTATTGGGAGAATATCAGGAGCGACTCCACAAAAGCCCCCAGGGCAACAACACGCTTCACAACCCAGCCTGGATCCSAATGGCCGCCCTCCACTTCAACATCTACCGACTTGGCCCCTACAACCCACACCTCCCGACGAAACAAGACACGGATATGAGCCTACGCCGTTGTTCTACGACGACTCGGTTGTATCTACGCCCGCATTCAGTGTGCAAGGTCCATATGATTTGAATCTCCAATACCAACAAGATCTAAATGGGTACCAACCGCCGCAATATGCCCCTCAACCTGGGATTCATATGGCCGGCACTTGGCCCCTGAACCATGGAGAGGCAGCTCCCACTCCTGCTCCTACCGAGGCGGAAAATATAGCTATCGGCCTCAATCGACGGAGGCTTGCCCGTATACAAAATGAGAAGGATCGAAGAGAGGCAAAGAAACGGAATTCAGCTGTTTCGCAGGCTTCGGTATCTTCGTACAATTCCCTTGCATCTTCGAATAGCTCCGTGGCATCACCGATGACACCTGGGACTCCGCAATCGCAGAAGTAAGTCTCACTCTTCCTCCGCTGGAGACTTTGACAAACTAGTACTAACGTCCTGAAGCAGCAGTCTCTCCCGAGCACTCAGCGTGAGGTCTATCACCATCACCAACCCTGGSAATAAGAATCCCACYGCATTGACCCCTGAAGAGGAGGTTCTGTTTCTTCGAGGWCGATTGCTRCAATTGGAGCTCGAGCGGCGTGGCGAAGACAGCCATATTCAAGCTCCCAACTCGAGCGAAGCTCAGCCAGCAGCTCAAGTACAGGTCTTACTCGAAGAAGAAACTGAGCTGCTGGAACAACCATGGGGAAGCGCCGATGCTATCTTAGACATGACTTCGAGYCTRTCATCACCGCCGGAAGAGATAGTGCCTTCCATGCCAGCTAGGCGCCCTGTCAACGGACCTAGACGATATAGCGCTCCAACTAAAAGCCAGGGCCTCCAAAACTCGCAAATACCAACACACGTACAACCTCCTAAGAGCACCATTCAGTATCTTCTCCACTGGCTCTGGCCCCCATCTTCGAGCCCGAGAACTTCACATCTCCCTTGCAACATCAATACTATCCAACTCCATCAGAAGCAGTTATGAAGCAGAGACAGGACAGTGGGTACTTCTCTACATCCTCAACCCCCACGGCACCCATATCCAATCCTCCTCCGGCACCATCATCAGTCGGGCAGCCACTAGGTGTCGAATCTCCAGACGATTTCGAGGACGGATTCGATGCATTCGCCTTTGGTGGCTTGCCGCCTACACTGCATGGCCAAGCTTCGCATTCCATTCCCGAACAGCACAAGCAAAAGCTACAGCCTACAGCTACACCCACAGTCAACTCACAACCCTCAACAACCACCTCCCCACCACCCCCCTACGCCTCCACACCAACTCCAACGAAAGCACCCGCAGCCGAAAAAATCGAGACTTCGGCTACTATTACGTTCCGAGAATGGGACTTCGAGACGGGTGCGCCGGCTTTCATGGAGGCGGAGGAAGTTGAGGTTGTGGATGAGATACCGAGGATGGAGGTTGGAGCGGGGTTTGGGGGGTGTGGGCCGTTGGTGGGGATGCCTGCTTGGTGATGTGTGTCAGGAACGTTTTGCGATGCCTCATAGTGGCCGGGAAAGCCATCGGGAACGCACGATCAAAGAGGTGAATATACAAGTAATGCTAGTAATATAAAAACAATGAAAGTATTTGGCCTGCGGTCCACATGTGCTTGTTATAATATGAAGGCGACAAGTGGATCTGAGGAAGTGGATCAGCCTGCGAAGGACCCAGAAGGCGCATATAAGGATCTGCGGCTTTTCCGAGAAGTCGACTCGTAAGACTAATAGCAAGCAGGATTAAAGAGTACATGGGACTGTGAGGGATATGTAGCGCAGAGAGGCGAGCGCGCGATCAGCCTCCTCCAGCCAGTAGCGGGACACAAGCAGGTATGTATGTAGACATCTGAGAAGAGTCAAAGCGGGGGGTATTGTCGGATCTCATCGACTGCAAGGCGTGAATGACAGCAGCTTATTTATTCTTGACAGCAACTTCGTCCGAACTCCCGACGAGTCCATTCTTTTATTTTTGTAGTCTGGTCTTGTCGAAGAGGATATCTATCTCCAAAGATCCTTATGGTAAAATGAGTTACACGCTTTGCACCAGGGAATATATACTCGCTTTCTTTTGCTTTCATATCGGATGAGAAGGATAGGATGTGTGATAGCTTACTTTTATCTTTTCGGCAATCTATAAGAGCGACTTATCAGCTAGGAGCCAAGTTTATGGTTTTGGTAATGAGAGCTTGTAAGTATATAAGCCGCGTCTCCCATGCTCTGATCGAGTAAATCTCGAGAGACCATGCAACAAATGCGATGGTGGGGGTGGGACGGCGGGGTTTGAGATTGGGCGTGTGCTTTTCGACGTTGAGAGTAGGATGAAAGGGGAGATTTTGAAGGATTCAGATTCCAGAGGGGTAGGGGGGGTTGGTGAATGTAACATGCGGATGACAGCAACTTCGTCTAAATTCCAATCAATTCAATCCTTACTTTCTATTATCTATTCTTGTCGAAGAGGTTATTTAAATTTCAAAAGGTAAGATGGGGTATGGTCTTCTAACGCTTTGCGTCAAAAATATAATAAAGTCTACGACGCCGGTTGCCTTCACTAGAGAAGGCCAGGCAGGATTACAGCTTGCAATACTTTATATACGTCCTCGAAACAGGGCCTGATATCAAAGGTAGACGGGGTATAAAAATCGATACTCTCACGATGTTCAATCGAGGAAGAGTTGAGAGGCTCTGGAAGAAGCAAAATGGTGGGGGGAGCGGGAGCGTGGGAAATTAGGCCTGGTTTTACGCAGAGGAAGATGGGTATTGGGAAGAGGGTATCTTGGTTCTTGAAGTTTTCGGGGGTGCTGGAGAAGCAGTGAATGAAATATATGAATGACAGCAATCCCTCTTTGACAGCAATCTTTGTGCAGATTCAAGCAATTCAATTTTAAGTTTTGGTAATTTCTTTTTGTTAAAGAGGATATCTATCTGAGTTTCAGAGAGTAAGGCGGGGTGTAGTCCTCCAACGCCTTGTACTGGGACATGATAAGGTAACGAGTCTGATCGCCTTCGTTAGAGAAGGTAGTCGGGATCACAGCTTGCTTTTATAGATTTTCTAGACTGGAAGGTTAGCTTGAGTGGGGCGTTAGGCGTGGATGTGGAGGTGGAGGTGGATTGGGTGTGTATAATGGGTCTTTGTTGGTGTGTGTTGGGGCTGAGTAAGAGGCGGATGTTCTAGAGATGGGAGGTATGGGAGGAAGGGGAGGGGATGGGAGTAGGCCTGTATGTGATAGGTAGGTAAGGAGCGATATGGAGGAAGAGCAGTGTCTGACAGTTTAACGGAAATAGGAGAAGGTTATTTGATGAGTGACTGGATGATTGGAATGACAGCAGTCTGTATTTTGACAGCAATTCTATTCAGAACCCAAGGGAACGGAAGCAAGTCCTTCTCCGCACGACAGCTTTCCTCGCTTCGTCTCGGCCGGCAGACTAAAGGAGCCAGACTGAATTTTGCAAAGGAAACCATGTTGTGATTCCTATCAAGGCGTGGCAGTGGTCATAGCTTCTATGCAATACGATGCTTTGCTTTTATACAGACCCCGATCTGTAAATTTGCTCCAGCTTGTGTCTTTCTATGACGGTGGTTTGCTTATATGTGTTGAAGCCCTGGTCTTGCTGCCTAATGCTAATCGTTGGGGATGAATGTCGGGATGGGATTATTGGGTGGTGGGGAGAGGGATTTCGAGCGTGGAGGTGGAGGTGGAGGGGTTTGAGAGAGATGCTGGAATGAGAAGCGTGATAGGTGTAGTAGAGGAGGATTGGATTGGTTATGGTGGGAATGAATGGCTGGATGTTTGGGATGATAGCAATTTTATCTAGGATTAGAACAACGCAATTGCGTGTCCTCATTGTACTGCGTCTCACTACGCTTCATTTCAAAAAACAATGTTGTGATGGATCTGTTGGCTCGGAAATTACAGCTTGCACCAAGAGATATGGTCCTAGGCAATGTATGATTTGATTCATAGAGATGATATGTGCGAAGTTGACTTCATTTTATATTACTCTCTCGACTAACTACTACCCCGTTACAGTGCTTAAAGTGACTCAGGCTGGTAATGTTGCTAGCACGATGTGGTATATAAGCTGTGTCCCTGCCACGAATTTCCATTGAGCCAAAAATCCTGAGGTGAAATTCAATTTAGGGGGGGAGCAGCATGCCGAGAGTTAAGGGACCTCAGAGCGGCTATGTAGGTCGCGGAAAGACGAGATATGGAAATCATTTGAATAAAGAAGGACAGCGATAATGTGCTGAAAAATGAATGACTGAATATTATGAATAACAGCAGCAGCAACCTTGACAGCAATCGATCTCCAAAACAAACACCAAGCTCTCGAAGCTGCACTTTAGTTTAAGGCCATGCTAAACTTCCCACTATCTCCCTTCCATAATCATGGTACTGAAGTCTAGCAACACGCATATGTAAAATACCCCCCGCCAAGCTAAGTGATGCTACAGAAATGAGCTACTAGCTGAGATAAATATGTTTTATACCAAATTTCCCTAGCTATACAGGTCGGAAAGCACGATTTCGGAACTGTTGTTTACCACACTGACGCATCAAAGAGAAGCACTGGTTCTAGCCCTGAAAGTTTTCTGGGGCTTCTTAAAGGGAGGCAGAGTATTCAGAGCGAAATCGCAGGTTGATGCCACAGCATGTGGTTTGAGCATAGGGAACAAAGATATATGAATCCAGAAGCAGCAGTATTTCTCACATATGCGAAAAAGACTTGATTGGACCAGAATTGGGTGAGAGATGGTGTACGTACGGAGGTACGTCCTGAATGTTGGATATCGCTGGAATGTAGAGAGGAAATGCGGGAGATTCCCGTGAGATATGAGCTCCCTTGAGGCATGGAATGGATATGGCTGACTGACTGACCAAATCCTTGGGATGACAGCAGCTTCATCTGAGATCGTCTCTCTCGCTCTCGTCGGCCTCAATAAAAACCACAAAAGTAAACGAGCATCAAGGTTCCTTCCTCGTAGTCGTTGTCGCAAGCTAACACAAAGCCCCCATTAGATTGATAGGCGAATGTCGTTGCAGCTCTAGTGCACTGTACAGGAGAAGGGCTTGATTTTATACCTCGATGTTGGCTGCGGCGGTGGATGAGAAGACACGCCAAAAGGAAAATCGCTCCTAGAGCCGACTTTAGGCAAAGTAATGAAACGGAGATGCCTTGGCCCTCGGTGGTGCTTTTGGCTGAAGTGAAGAGAGTATATAACCCAACCTCCCTTATCAAGTTCCGAACAGGGAGGAGAAATTCCCGAATCTAAGGAGCATCAGGGGAAGAGGACGCGTGTTCGCAGCGTAAGAGATAAGGGTTGTACATCTCATCGTACATCGTTTAAGGACCATTAGAGTCCGTTGACTTCTTTAATAATAGAAAAGAAGAGATGAATGAATGAAGGAGCGAAATGACAGCAGTTCATGCCTTGAAAACATCTTCCTCAGAAATGGATCCTCGCTCCTTCGGGCTCGCTATCTCGTCGGCCTCCCCGCAAACCCAAATAGCAAGAGGCATCGAGGCTCTTCCAGCTCGTCATGGAAAGACAGCATGATGCTTCTTGTCCAAAACGTGTCCAAAAGGGTGTGGGGTGCTGCGTCTGATGTGCTGAGTGGATTTTATGTTTTTTTTTTTTTGGCTGTGGGGTATGGGGCCGAGCGATGGATCTTGAGCTTGAGCAAACGAATCAGAACACAAATGCATCTCGATGTCTCTACTTAACCAGTGAATCGCTCCCCTCTATAGATCAAATGTTGGGATTGCCTACCTTTCCCGAACTGAGTCCCAGCAAACAAAAGTAGTATATAAACACAGCCTCCCTCTCAACTTCCGTTTAGGCATCCCGCGAAGTGGTTCGAGCTCTTTAGGGGAAGGAGCGTAGATCCGACCGTCCAAATGTGACTTTCGCTTGAAAGTTGGATATTGTATCTGAAGTATCCAAGCACATCAAGACCCCGAGGATTTCGATAGAAGGAGAATGAATGAGAGAGCAGAATGACAGCAATCGATACTTTAACAACAATCTCCATCCTCGACCCGTCTCCTATCCTCAAGTTCCGCATATCTCCTTTCCTCTATAGTCATTGCGAGACACTTGATCTCGTGCACTAGATTCCTCGAGTCCCATACCGAGAATCAACACGGAACATGATTGTCTGCTTCGAACGTGCGTTGAACGCTTTCAGGTGGCGTTTGTGGGGAATGTGTGGATTTTATACCTGGCACATGGTGGTGAATGTTCGAGCGTCGGTCGTCCTGACCCAAAACAAAGTATTAATGTTCTTCTGAACAACTTCCCCCCACCCCTACGGATATGTAGGAAAGTGAATTTCAAGTGGATCTCATAGGATAGGATTAAGTATACAAGTCTAGCTTCAACCGTGGTCGTAGGTCCAGCGAGGCAGACAAGGACACTACTTCATATGATGGGCGGGGAGGCGGTTGTGTGAGTACTTCGATCTCTCTTTCACTCAAAAAGAGGCTTCGTAACTACCACTAGGCAGCCTCACACACCCCGTAGGAATATGTGAGATAATCATTGACTGAATGAAAGCGTTGGATGAATGACAGCAGTTCTCTTCTCGCCAGCAACCCCACCATCCATCTAACAAACGAAGTCGCCGTATCGGCTTTGCCCTTACATCTACTGCAAGCCACGAAAGGCAAAGGGGAGAATTGACATTACGGAGCAGCACGCCAACGCAGACCATCGGTTGGGCATACAGGGGAGTAAGCGTCGATGAGAGGAACCTACTATTCCCTCGCCCTTTATATACCCCGATATTCCCTTCCAGAGTGAATATTCGCCTCCAAGAACTATTCCGAGCAGGCGCACATTCAAGTCTATCTTCAAAAGCATGAATCAGAACATCGATCGTAGAGTAGGGGATACATCTTTCTCATTAGGGATGTTTAACAGCTATATTTCAACAAACAGAAACCAAGACAAGAAGAGAGGGAACGAAGAAAGAAAGAGAGAAGAAAAGGGAGAGATGGATATCGCGAGTATTGCTGCTGCTATTGTGGGGTATGAGGGGAGGGTTGGAAGTGGAGATTCTGGAAAAGGTGATGGGAAGGGGGGTGGAGGTGGGGGTGGAGAGGAAGATAGGGAGCAGGGAGAGGCTGAGGGGGTGAGGTCTGAGGATGCCACTAGGCAGGAGAAGAGTGAGAAGGGTCTGCCTTGGTTGTACTTGGGCTAGCAGTCGGAGAGTCAAGTGCAAGAAAGAATCTCTCGCACCACGAGAAGCATTGAACCAAACCTACCATCGTTCCCAGTACCAAAATCCCTGAGCGTGCTTGCTATATGCAAAGTCCGTAATGATGTTTCGATGCTACCGCGCTAAGGCAAGACGAACGCCATGCCGACCGACCCTGTGTTCCTGCTAATCCAGTCCAGCCATAACTCCATAGCATGCAAGATGTCCGTCCCATCCCTCCCCTACAAAACCTTAATCTAGACGTGGGGTGCCTTACTAAGGCTCGCCCAGCAGCCTCGCAGTAATATCCCCCATATACGCCTCCTCGAGCTCATAATCCAGCCCATCATTCCGATCAATATGGACGAACTCGAACGCCTCGACCACGCGATCAATATCAAACCCCATATTGACAAACCGATCAATGAGCTCCTTGTTATACCCATGATACCGCTTCATCTCCTCTTCCCTGCTCATTCCCTTCTGGGCTTTCGGCTTCGGTGGGAGGGGAGCGTGGGTGTGTGTCAGGTCCCAATTTGTTTGCTTGGGGGCCGAGGCGTGCTTGATAGCCCATTCGCGCGCGATGCGGTGGAAGCGGTCGGGGTCGTTCATTAGCATGGAGGCGACTTCGGCGTCTTGTGGGTCTTTGGGCTCGGGGGTCGAGAGGAGGGATTGGAGAGAGAGGAGGGCGGATTTTATGGTTAGGACGGGGGACCAGGCTGTGCCAAGGGTGTCGAGGCAGATGGCGCCCTGGGAGGATGTTAGTTGCAGTTCTAGG